>REGM01000142.1:677374-702148 GCA_004194415.1 Aurelia aurita | reverse complement strand
TTGCAAATTGAATCTTTTGAAATGGTGCATGAAACTTCTAACCCATCTAAAGTCTTTTGAATCTTCAAACCATAACTATTGTATTCCTAGTTTTTAAATTTTGTGTTAATTGTAATGTATTTTGTATTACTAAATGTATTTGCTTCCCCAACATGCAACTGCTGCTATTTTCTTGCAAGTATCGTTTGTTTGCCTCCAGATGTTTCCAAAGTGAGCGTGGCCAAGGAGATCTTTTTTGTTTTCAATGCCCATAGGAACTAATGAATGGCGTGCAGGAGTCGGTTCCTATAGTTACAGACGCTCCCCGCGAAAGGCTTTCCTGCGTGTTTCTCTCTGTGGATTGCTTGCTACTGCGCTTCATTGTTTTGCTTATTTGTACCTAATAATTGCAGTATCATTGATTACTCTCCCCGTGTCTGTTCTTGCTACGTCATTATTCGCGCACCTTCTTCGTCTTCCATTTTTGCCATCGTCTTGGCAACGAAAGCTGGGTAACCTCCAAAGCCAAAGGTCGAATTTTGCTTCAAGTACATCCTGTGTCATCGCCACCATTTATTTTCTAATTTTGTTTTCAAGAGATTTCATAAAAATCAATGGTCTTATTTTCACGACTTGTCCCAAAATCAGAAAACGATACATAAGTCTCCTACAGCGTATGGTATATGCATTTCTGATTAGCAACTATTTGGGTCTTTTTAGTGTAGGAGAAAACTTTCCAATGAATTCAATTATGCTACTTGCTGGTGATATTGAAACAAACCCAGGTCCCGCAACTGCAAATTGCCTAAAACCACTGGAATCTGAATAGTATTTGTGCACGGGGTGGCATAAAGACCTCTTTGATAGAAGCTTATAATGCTGTACACCATTTTGATGTTATAGCTATTTCTGAAACCATGTTAGATAGATCTATTAGCAATGACGAAATCTTCATTGAAGGCTTCAGTAGAGACATTTTCAGAAGTGACCATCCAAGTAACTCCAAAATTGGGGGAGCTTGCGTATATTTTCGCGAAGGCCTTCCCATAAAGCGTAGAAATGATCTTGAAGAATTGCAAGAACTGATTGTTACCGAAGTCATGATTTCACGTAAAAGAGTGTTCTTTGTAACCCTGTATCGAAGTCCTAGTCAGAATAGTGTGCAATTTGAAGATTTCATCGACAAACTACAGAGGATTGTAGAAAAAATCCAAGCTGAAAACCCGTATTCTTTAATTCTCACAGGGGATTTTAATTGTAGATCTTCCCAATGGTGGGCAGGCGATGTCCAGCACCCCGAGGGAACAGCATTGGAAGAATTGATCGAGGTTAATAATCTCCATCAGTTAATTGAAGAACCAACGAATATTCGAGATGGTAGTATGTCTTGCATAGATCTCATCATAACTGATCAGCCTAACTTATTTGTTGACTGTGGAGTCCACCCTTCCTTAGATGAGCATTGTGAACATCAAATAGTGTATGGCAGGATGAACATTTCTATACCCTCTCCACCCCCACACAAAAGAACAATCTGGGATTACTCTAAGGCAAACATGCAGAATATTCATCATGACCTTCAGGCTATAAATTGGAATACCCGGTTCGATACCCTTGATTCAGAGAAAATGACTGAAGTTTTTACTGCGTCCATCTACGCTACACTGACTTCTTACATTCCCAACAGGGTCGTTAAGTGTTGTGACAAGGACCCACCCTGGATCAATCCTGTCATAAAAACAGCCATCAAGCGTAAGCAGAAAGTCTACAGGAATTTTTGCCAGCGGGGAAGGAGGGACCAGGATTGGACCTATGTAAAACGTATCCGAAACGAAACATCTAAAATGATTTTGAATGCTAAAGAAGAATATTTTAAAAGGCTTGGGAGAAAGCTTTCTGATCCAAATGAAGGTATAAAGAGTTATTGGTCCACTTTGAACAGGCTTATCAACAAGAAAAAAACTCTCAATATTCCTCCGTTATTAGAAAATGGACTCTTCGTCACAAATGTACAAGCCAAAGCTAATTTATTGAATGATTTTTTTGTTGAACAGTGCTGTGCTATACCGACAGGAAGCTCTCTCCCAAATTTTCGACCCAGGTGTGACTCAGTTATTGAGAATGTAGAAATTGACCGGCAAAAAGTGCTCAAACTCATACGAGCACTCGATCCATCAAAGGCACATGGCAGTGATAACATTTCCATAGCTATGATTAAGATATGTGACTCCGCGATCGTTGAACCCCTTTGCATGATATTTGAGAAATGCCTTACGACAGGTCACTATCCTTCAATTTGGAAAAAGGCAAACATTATCCCTGTTCATAAGAAGGGTAGCAGACAATGTAAAAACAACTATCGTCCAATTTCTTTGCTTCCTATCTTTGGGAAATTGTTTGAAAAATTATTGTTTGATTCGATGTACAATCACCTTTCTGCCAATGGTCTCATATCTGTTCACCAATCGGGTTTTCGTCCTGGTGACTCAACAATAAACCAGTTACTATCCATATCCCATACAATCTATACTGGTTTTGAAGAAACTCCTAGCAAGGAAACACGTGCTGTCTTCTTAGATTTCTCTAAGGCTTTTGACAAGGTGTGGCACGAGGGATTACTGTATAAACTTGAGTGTAACGGTATATCTGGGAATCTTCTCAAGTTGATTCAAAATTACCTCTCTAGTCGCAAACAGCGGGTTTTGCTAAATGGCAAAAATTCTGAATGGACTGACATATCGGCGGGAGTGCCCCAGGGGTCGGTTCTTGGACCGCTTCTTTTCCTCGTATACATTAATGACCTTGTTGAGAATGTAAGGTGCGATATCAAGCTCTTTGCTGATGACACATCTCTTTTCTCAGCCGTCTATGATGAGTCTAAAACTGCAGAAGAACTAGGTAGGGATTTGGAAAGAGTGCAACTATGGGCCTGGCAATGGAAAATGAAATTTAATACTGAGAAAACAGAAGAAGTCATTTTCTCTGTCAAGGGGGTTAAACCAATCCATCCACCTTTGTTTTTTGGCAATGATGACGTGGCAAGAAAGAGCGAGCATAAGCATCTTGGTATGATACTTGATTCAAAGCTAGACTTTCAAAGTCACATTAAAGAGGCAATACAAAAAGCGAGGCGTGGCATTGGGATGATAAAATACCTTTCCAAATATGTTTCACGTGATGTCTTAGATCAAATATATAAGCTTTACGTAAGACCGCACCTAGATTATGGAGATATCATTTATCACAAATACGATCCCCAAATGCATCTAAATTTCACACAGCGACTTGAAAGGACTCAGTATTGTGCAGCCCTAGCGGTGACCGGTGCATGGAGAGGAACGAGCAGGGAACGTCTTTACAGGGAACTGGGCTGGGAGGATTTGTATCATAGAAGATGGTATAGACGTCTGTGTCATTTTTATAATTTGATAAAATCCCGTTCTCCTAATTATTTGTTTTCTGAAATTCCCCCTGAGCGCGATGTGAACTACAATCTTCGAAATGTGCGAAATTATGACCAAAATGTCGGAAGAACAGTGAGATACTCAAACACTTATTTCCAAAATGCTCCTTTTGAATGGAATTTGCTGGATGATGAAACAAGAAACTCAACGTCGATTTCTCAATTCAAGCGTAAACTACTTGCTATCATAAGACCCGATAAGAATTCAATTTATGGTACAAATGATATTGTCGGTGTTAGACACTTGTCGAAATTGCGACTATCTTTCAGTAGTCTAAATGAACACAGATTCAGACATAACTTTGACTGTCTAGATCCTGTCTGCCTGTGTGGTATTGCAAATGAAGATAGTGAACATTTCCTCCTGCACTGCCCCATCTTTGAAGAAGCACGAAGAGGTCTCCTTGGCAGCTTGTCTGATATTCCTGGGTTAGATATAGCAGGGCTGGACACACAATCCTTATGTCATTTAATCCTATTTGGAAATCCAGGTCTGACCCTAATTGCAAATAGAATAATATTGGAAGCAACGATAAACTTTATCAAAGCAACAAAGAGATTTGACTGAGGCGCGTTTCTGGGCTGCTGGGGCCGGGTCCTCTACTCGGGGCGTGTTTGTCTTGTGATTCCCTCTTATTTTGAGGGTGCCCACGGCGGATGCGCCTTGGGGGTGGATTCGGTCTCGGTGGCTTTGAGGCGTGCTTCAGATGTAAACAAAGCAGCACCCCCTCCCATCTTTGTACAGTAGTTTTTTGTATATAATTTCTGTCTTGCATTTGATGTTAGGTGATATTCACTGGACTTTGAATGTATATCCAACACTGTGGGTGCGTATAGCGCCTTGCACTTGCGTTTCTCCCAAAATTTCAAATTTTCTTACTCACAGATCCTGACACCAAATGTGAGACAGACATTAACTTTTTCGTTGTAGTTATTTGTATTTCTACGGTAAACTATATTTGAATTGTAAGTGCCCATCATGGTGGGAACTCCGATGACCCAGTGTCTATTCCCGCCATGATGGGTACAAGTAGTTGTATTTTGACTTAGTTTTAGTTTTAATTGGTTATAAAAAAAAAAATAAAAAAAAAAAAGTTACATTCATTACAAAATGTTAGTGTAATAATGAAAAGAGGATTTGCGATAAATAGTCGGGGAATAATGTCTGACAATCCAACAATCATGCCAGCCCCCGACCCCGCGCCCCATCCCCATCAAATCGAACATGGAAACCCAGAACCCAAACGGCATCCCCCACCCCCGATCGGAAGCCAAAGACCGACACCCCGAGAACCAACACTAGCTCTCAAAATAGTCGATCACCGACGCCACCAGATTGGAAACCCCCGGCAAAAATAAAGAGAGATCCTAGCTATAGCAGGATCCTAGCACCAAGGATTATCCTTACTCCTAGTAAACAGGCCCTAAAACTAGAATCTGATTTATTCTTTGCAGCTGACAGTTGGCCGGAAGTTCTCGATGATTCTGGTGCACGTCAAGATTGGAGTTGGCAAGAAGATTACGACCTTCCGAAGCTTGTTTTTGCCATGTTACACGCTCTTGGTCCTCAGTATGATAACGTAGTAACAAATAATGAATACGGTAAATCTATTGCTGCAAATATATGAAAGGTGGATGCATTGTACTGTGTTTATTTAGATATTTATACTAGACCAATTAAGTTTGAATTCCCGCCTTTTGAATAACGACCAAGTAAATTTCAAAACCTAATTGATCATATCAGCTATGAAACAAGACAATTATCAATATTAGTGCTATGATAATCAGGGGGCAGTATTTTTTTCAAACGCCGTGCCTTTCTTTTTACCCACCCGGTAGATAAACATACATAAACGGGGCATACCTATTTTGGGACACCCTATACTCTAAAAGCTGAACAGCATGCTACGAAATTCTCGTATCTTGTGTGTAATTTGAACATGTGGTGCTCAGGTACTGAATTAGATAAGTCAAGTTTAGGCAGCAAATGTTTAGAACTATCCTCCTTCTCCTGTCGATATATGCTCATTTCTTCTCTTCAAAATCTCTTTTCGCATGCGCAACGAGTTAGTTAGCTACTCAGATTTCACGGCATATCTTGCGGCCTGCCCTAGTAAAAGAACTCAAAACTTTCTAACAAAAGTCTGTGCCTTCGTTAGTCATTCTTAATTAAGAATTATAGTTTTTGGTCGTAATTTAGAGTATTTAAAGGTTCTTAATGTAGCAATTTTATTTATTATTTTCTATGGGTTTATATGGTCTTGTTTCCTTTGATGTACATTGGTATGTTTCTATTATTTTTAATGCATCATTATGTTCGAGTCAAAACAAAGCCTAGCCAATCTGCTAGACAGTATAGAAGTTTTACTTTATGCCATCTACATGTCATGGCACATGGAAACCAGGAAATAATTGCTACTACAAATAGAAATTGTCTTTCTTCGTCCCCTGTGCGCTTAGTCATTTTTTACCTTAGTCCCCTGTGCTCCCCGACTACGCAACGCAACTAGAAAACAGGGGACTAAGGTGAAAAAATGACCAAGCACAGAGGGGACAAATAAAACCAAGTTTTATTTTTAACAGCTATTATTTCCTGGTTTCCCTGTGGTCATGGTTGATCGTTTATGAATTGACAAGACGTTAGCACGTTAGGTACTGCACTAAACTTGCCCAAGTCGTCTTGTAAGAAAGAAAGGGCAAGTCCAGTCCAAGTCCAGTCCAAGTCCAGTCTTTCTTACAGGACGACTTGGGCAAGTCCAGTACTGAACGAACATCAGTCCGTTTGAACGTGATGATGACTACCTTATTGTATGTAATTGGCGTTGAATAAGATCAATGCGAAATTTAACAAATTTGACTCGTTAATTGGAAGACATTGATTTCTTTCACTGCGATGAAGTGCTAAAATTATTACCCTACAAGATTCAATCGTCATTTGCCTCTTGGTGTTTGCTGAACTGCTCGGAATCTTGGATGTCTTCTGGTAGGAAGTGAACATATATTTCTCAATGGCAAATTTTATATCAAGCTAGTTTCTCTAATATAATCTCCCCCTTGCCTTTTCGTGTTTATATCCTTTTTACTCGTTTCTCCCGCTCATTCATGTTGATAGACCTATTCGGCTAAGGTTTGTTTAGACCTAATTTAAGTCAAGTAAACAATCTCTTGATAAAATATCTTTTGATTTCTTTAACACATTTCGTGCCACAAAAACTTGTGCCATGAATGCAGAAAGTAGAATGATACTAAATTTCTCAAGAGTTTGGTCACATGACTTCCATTGGGTGTAAACAAACCTTGGGAAAGAAAGTCGTGTAAATTGAATTCAATTTCATTTCTGGCAGCGTTAAGTTTCTATAATAAGGTAGTTATGGAATTACAGTCCTATTAAACGTTCCAATTTTTTGTCTTTTCATCCGGTGGAGTAAATTAACTAGAGATAGCTAGACTTTGGTTTGATGCGTACCAAACCCTTCTAGCTATTCGTGCAATGTTCTTGTGAGCCTTTAGAGTGTAAAGACTTTTGCTATTCATAGTCCATACTTATCAAGTCCATAGGTCATATTTGTTGTCTCTTGTTTAGATTCTCTATTACAGGCCCTAGATTTGTGTTCTTTCCGGTATATGAAATTACAGTATCCGTTTGGAGGCCATAAAGTGCTTAATAGTTCATCTATTTCATGTGCCTCATTTATCTTGAATAGCGAAGATCTTGAAGTAAATTCGAGTGTGCATCCCAACCAAATACGCGTATGTTTTTAAAAGAAACTAATAGTTTCAGCCTGTACTGAAAGTTTCTTAAAATTATCAGATTTTGAGTCTCAGAGTTTCTTGCGAGTTTCTTACGAGTTCCATAATAATCTTCATGTTTACTTCCTGTTCCCTCGTGAACATTTCAAAACAAATTTTGTTAAACCTTTCCAATGTTTAGATATTACTCAAGTACCTTCCGATCAATATGATACAATATTGTCAGTAAACTTTGTGTGCATCGTATTCATTCTCCATGGAAGAAGCTGGACTTGCTACAAGCCTCTCTTTTGGTCCTTTTGAAGAGAAGAGAGACTTGTAGCAAGTCCAGGAAGAAGCTTATTGTCGTCGCTTGCCTCATTTTCAGAAAGCTTATTGTTGTTGAGCAAAAACATTTCATACATTCTTGAAGTGTTCCTGAACGCACTGTACTAGCCCAACGATAAAAACAACGAAAGTTGAGGAACTTTCTAAAAAGCTTCAGTATTCAAAATCAGATGATTTTAGGAAACTTTTAGTACTGTTCTAATTTCTTAAAGGGCAATTCCGGGGTTTGCAAAATTAATGTTAGACAGCAAACTTACCATCTCCTGATTCAAATGATAAACTTTTTTGTTCACATTTAGACTTGTGTTTCAGCTGTCAATTCAATAAACATCTTGGTAATTTAGGCCAAATGTCGCCGCCAATGGTCTCCCGAGTACACGATTCAGAGGCGAGAATACAATAGGGCAGCCTCATTCTCGCGTTGAACTTGACAACGCTCTGACATTGTGCTTAAACAGAAAAGTCTCGAGGAGAAAACTTCATTTTTGATTACAAAGTACTTTGTAATCTAAGGAGCGAGTTCGATGTCAGTCCGTCCGTCCGTCCGTCAGAAACGCTCATTAGTGTGATTGATCAGCATGTTATCGCAGATAATTAGCACAAAGACAAGAAAAAGTGCGTTTGGCACGCAATTATCCCCCCTGCGCATAGAAAACCAAGGAAAACTTGACATCGGCCTTCTTCATGCTTTATGGCGAGCGGTCGAAAAACAGGATCATTAATGGTCATTCAGACCAAATTTGTATTAATGTCCCGCAGATATTGAGCAATTTGTATCTGTGCCAGAAATTTTTTTATTTTGATTGTTTCATGCTGGAATTATATGAAACAAGGGGGATGCTTTAGATTCGATCCTCTGCGTCCATATCGGTGTCCGATGAAATGGGCGGGGCGGGGCGGGGCTGAAACACAGTACTTTAAGGGAAAGCTAATATGCAATGAAATTTACACCAGGATTTAGGCAAATTTTAGTTAACAGTTTGTTTCATTTCACACAACAGGCTCTAAATAACAAGGGGGATGCTTCAGATTCGATCCTCTGCGGCCATATCGGTGTCCGATGAAATGGGCGGGGCGGGGCTGAAACGTGTTTGGGCAGCTCTGAATTGTCCTTGGGATGACCCCTGTGTTTGCCGACTCATAACTGAGGAGCATGCCACACCCTTTTAGCCATCGTAAATGGCGTTTTCTCGAATGTTCTCGACATGTGGAAAACAACTTGCGTGAATTGTGCCAAAAAGCACTTCAAAAATATCTTTAAAACCAACTAATCACTAATTGCTTCAGTACTTGAGTTAATATGCAAATTAGTGCTTCGAGCTTTTTCTGCTTGGCGATAAGCCAGAGTGCGTGGAGCAAACGCGAAAACGTGCCCTCATTCGCTAATGTTTTCAGTTGATATTTTGATTCTTTTTTGCTGTTGCAATTCTGCGGATGAAATTAGCTGAATCTCTGCGGAGGACTGAAAAGGTATAGCCTCGTGGCCACTGAGCACACATTATTGAGTGTCTGAATGCGAGGCTCTCAACAGATCATTTACATCGTATCTCACTTGAATTCGAGGCTAATTCGAAACAGATGCTTTGCCAGATTGGATTGCTCACAAAAATCTCTCAGAACATCAGTAAACTTAAGTGAAAACCGCCTGAAAAGCCTTGTCAATGATGCAAATCGGGTGCATATTGCAAAATAGATTTAGTTTCAGCACAATCTCTTTAGAAGAAACTCTTTGAAATCCCACAAATCCAGGACAATCCCACAAGAAATCCAGAAATCCCTACCAAATTTCGAGGGATTTCAGAAATCCGCGAAATCTCGTACGCTTTTTTGGCTCGTGATACACGCCTCGGTAGATACAGTCCTCTGTCAGCTAACTACATCATGAAGAATAATTTGAGGCTATGACGGTGTCGATATTCAGATCAAATTGTCGATATTCAGATCAGATCTGATCTTAATCAGACATTCTCATGCTCGCTTCATTCGTCAGGGACCAAGGCAGGGAAATACGCGCATGAGGTACAAATCGCGAGATAAGTTAAAACGCACTTTGTAATCTTCCAAAAGGATCTTATGTTTGAAGGAATTAGAGCTTGTCAAAATTAATACATATATAGTACCTTAATGGCGTCACTACGCAATTGTCGCAGATTGTAAAAAGTAATTTCGCAGAGAAAGACAAAAAAAGTTGGAAAAAAGTACGATACACCATTTATAACAGTATAATCTTTCATTTTATCATCAATCATACCAACCCCGGAATTGTCCTTTAATTTTATCATGAGCGATAGGACACCAACCAAGTGTGTATCAGTGTAAAATTTTTATCAGTAGTGAGCCACCTTAACCTATTGTTTATGTGTTTTGAACTTATTTTTAGTTAGCAGCGAGCCACCTTATCGCTTGTCCACGAATTTAATTTTGTTAGTAGTGAGCCACCTTAAGTGCAGATCCACCTTAAGCGTAAGAAGGTTCACTACTAAAAAGTCAAATTCGTGGACAAGCGAGATGGTGGCTCACCACTGACTTAAAATAAGTTCAAAACACATGAACAATATGTTAATGTGGCTCACTACTTATATAAATTAGGGTTGCTCGAAGGGAACTTTTGGTAATTGGCCAGAATTCCAGAGAGATCATTTTTGATATCATCATTAATTTTGGCATTACAACGTTTTTATGTTTTATGAAATCAAGGGCGATATGAAATGCACAGTTCCGTTGAAAATATTGATTTAGGCCTAAGCCCCGATCGGGGAGCATGTGTCGATTCTTAGGCCCAATTTGCTCACATGTTTGCTACGAGAAATTGTTCATACCTTACTGGCAGTACCTTTAAACTTTCCATGGCATTTATTGTCTTTACAAGCTCTGTAAACATCATCTTTTTCCCCTTTTAATGGCCTAAAGTTTGTCTCTGCAGAGTGTTTTCCTCACAGCATTTCCTAAAATCAACGCCCACTTCCCCCGCCCGCTTTCCTCCACAGCGGATTTTCCCTCGCAGATACCTTTTTCCTTCGCAGATTTATTTTCAACGGAACTGCGCATTTCATATCGCCCTTGATGAAATGATGTACGAGATGAAGTATCTAAAGCTTTGGCAAACATTGAAAGCACCAAAAATTCTAAACTGATTGAGGAAAATAGATATGATCTATAAGAAAGCCTCAGTTTCTGAAGGTCTACAAGATGGTTCCAAACAAACTCTGTAGCTTTTATGGTTTAAGATTTAGCAATTTGTTGACGTCACAACTTCAAAAATGGCATAAATCTATATGACGCAGTCATTCTGATAGTAATGATGATATCAAAAATGCTCTCTCTGGAATTACGACAAATTTCCTAAAGATCCCTTCGAGCAAGTCACTTGAAAAAATATGGCAATAACATTTTACACGATTTTTTTTTATATATACAGTAAATCCCCGCATATAAGAACCTACTTTTTTAAGATCCAGGCTGAATTAGGTTCTTATTTCAAGGGTACTTTGATCAATTTCAGGGTATAAAGGTTCTTATTCGAAGGGTCCCTTGTGTAAACCTTTTAGGAGTTATTATCAAGAGATTTTCAACCATATTATTTGTTTGGCAATGTTATTAAGGACCTAATAACTAATGGTAAGCTTACAAATAGCAGGGGAGGAGGTTTTGATTCTAGAAGCCAACTGGGACGAAAACAAACTTAACAAGGATGATGAAAAAATCAAATTTATTACTCTTGTAATAAGAACATATTTTTTCATCAGACTGAAACAGGTTCTTAATTGCAAGGTGCATAATTTAGGAAAAACAGCATGTAGGTTCTTATTTTTGTAGGTTCTTATATGTAATCGGCTAAAATAAACAAAACTCAAAAATTACATCTACTGTGCCTATCATGGCGGGCATAGACACTAGGTCATCGGAGTTCCCACCATGAAAGGCATGAAAGGCATTTTACACGATTAATTTTAAAGCCTTGCAAAGATTCGACGGCTATGCTTCCTCCAACACCCCTAACTTGCATAGCTTATTTCTTCGATAAAGCTCAGTTACCTTGTAGCTCTTTTGCTAAAGATACAATTTTTTGTAAAATACACTTGCCTAAAATATGATTTGTGAAGCATTTCAGGGCCGTAGGAAGCATCTTAAACTTTGTGGAGCACGACATTTCAAGGGCACTTTTTCATTAAGCTAATAGGGCATATCCTCAAACAAAAAGGGCAATTTCTCGATTATTGCAAAATCTTGGGGGGGCACGTGCCCCCAATGCCCCCCTGTTCCTACGTCGCTGCATTCTTGTCATTCCACCCGTGAATACTAAAGGCTGGCCGTAAAAATCTGGTTGTAAAAATCTGGATTTACAGTCAAATGTCGCTCCCATTGCAAGATGAACTTTTCACCGCATTTGAAAAATTGGCAATGAGAAAGCGATGATAGTTCATCGTGCAGTAGGAACCAGCCTCCAATTGCATCCTAAAATATGATTCAAGGTCTGCCTAAAATATGATTTGTGAAGCATTCTTGTCATTCCACCCGTGAATACTAAAGGCTGGCCGTGAAAATCTGGTTGTAAAAATCTGGATTTACAGTCAAATGTCGCTCCCATTGCAAGATGAACTTTTCACCGCATTTGAAAAATTGGCAATGAGAAAGCGATGATAGTTCATCGTGCAGTAGGAACCAGCCTCCAATTGCATCCTAAAATATGATTCAAGGTCTGCCTAAAATATGATTTGTGAAGCATTCTTGTCATTCCACCCGTGAATACTAAAGGCTGGCCGTGAAAATCTGGTTGTAAAAATCTGGATTTACAGTCAAATGTCGCTCCCATTGCAAGATGAACTTTTCACCGCATTTGAAAAATTGGCAATGAGAAAGCGATGATAGTTCATCGTGCAGTAGGAACCAGCCTCCAATTGCATCCTAAAATATGATTCAAGGTCTGCCTAAAATATGATTTGTGAAGCATTTTTGTCATTCCACCCGTGAATACTAAAGGCTGGCCGTGAAAATCTGGTTGTAAAAATCTGGATTTACAGTCAAATGTCGCTCCCATTGCAAGATGAACTTTTCACCGCATTTGAAAAATTGGCAATGAGAAAGCGATGATAGTTCATCGTGCAGTAGGAACCAGCCTCCAATTGCATCCTAAAATATGATTCAAGGTCTGCCTAAAATATGATTTGTGAAGCATTTTTGTCATTCCACCCGTGAATACTAAAGGCTGGCCGTAAAAATCTGGTTGTAAAAATCTGGATTTACAGTCAAATGTCGCTCCCATTGCAAGATGAACTTTTCACCGCATTTGAAAAATTGGCAATGAGAAAGCGATGATAGTTCATCGTGCAGTATGAACCAGCCTCCAATTGAATCCTAAAATATGATTCAAGGTCTGCCTAAAATATGATTTGTGAAGCATTTTGTCATTTCACCCGTGAATACTAAAGGCTGGCCGTAAAAATCTGGTTGTAAAAATCTGGATTTACAGTCAAATGTCGCTCCCATTGCAAGATGAACTTTTCAACGCATTTGAAAAATTGGCGATGAGAAAAGCGATGATAGTTCATCGCGCAGTGAGAACCAGCCTCAAACATGTCTGAAATGAATCCTGTCTTGATATATTGGCAAAAAAGGAGAGTCTCAAAATCAGAGACTTCATCAAATTTTGCCGATTTCTCAAAAAGTTGCAGTTTATATTTGGCCACAGAGTAGTTATACACACTTCTACTTAGACTATCTATTACGACAGGTTTTTCTTCATCGAGTTTTAAATAGCTGGTTGTAACAAACAGCGAAAATCATTGGAGCATGTGATTGCTCTACAAACAACCTGAATATCGAGACGTGCATGATTTCAGCGACAATGTTTTGCTTTGCTGAGACAGAATCATCGTCCAAGGCTTTCAGATTACTAGCAAGTGTAGCAACAACCAACTCCTAGCTATGTCTTCGATCAGTGTAGTGGTTAACGAGTGAGGATATCCCGGCCTATTTAAGGTAAGATTAACTTATAAGCTTGTCTACCCGGATCTTTTATGTACCTTTTTATGCGAAGGTATGTCTAGCAATGCTGAAATAGGTACCATGAACCTCCAATGAATTGGTTTTAGCCTTGCAATTCCTAGATATGTATTATTGTTAGCACGTACGGTACAGTTTTTTCGTAACTATCATCCCCGAATTTGGAAGAATTCATTTCAGAATTTATAAAATTTCAGGAAAGTACGTTAGGTTTCGCATGACTTCGTAGACGTTCGTATGAATTTCGTAAGAGTTCGTAGCAATTCGTGAAATAGAAAAATGTACAAACTGGTACAACTGGTTTAGGCTGCTGTGACAGTAAAAAACTGACCAGTATTTTGATTAGGCCCAACAAAGCTATATAAAAATGTGATATTCTGATGGATATTTCGACACTTAAACGTTGACATAAATCAATCAACTGTGTCTCTAAATTCAAGGTAGACCTTTATCGATTGATTAAAGTAAGAATCATTGAGATCAATCAATTAGATTGATTTGTACAACTTTCCAAACTGTGCAAGCTTTTGCTTTTATTCACCCACGTATAAGCCGGTATAGCAGTAGACTGACGACGTGATTCCTTGTATTCGTTCAATGCTTTCAAATCTGATGTTTTTATTTTCTCTCATACAAGGACTCACGACGAAACAGATTCTAAACAGAGACTAAAACCTGAAGAAAAAATCGAATGTCTTCTATCCTTCGAAGGTCGAAAAAAAGTCGAACGTCGCTTCGAACGTAGCATCGAACGTCGCTTAGCTTCGAAAAGTGGAACGTTGATCTAATCAGCCAATCAAACGCTAAGAATAGGCACGTGGTCTAACCTTATTAAGAAAGTCGAGATTTGATTGGATGCGCCCTAAATGCGGCGCATTAGGCCATTTTAGTCTCTGTTTTGAAGCTGTATTGTCATGAGTCTCAGTTTGAAGCCATAATATCATCCAATTCAATGCGGAAAACGGAGACTCGTGTAATCAGTCTAGTATAGCAGTACAAATTTCAAGACTTGGTAATTATCTTGCTTTTCTTAAAATTCGATAATTAATTGAATGCTAATAAGAAATCAGTTGAAGAAAGAAATGAACAAGCAACTCATAAGTCATGCTACAGACCGGTTTCACCCAATTTCAGGCTCGTCACTGCAGCTAGATAGTATTATTATTATTATTATCAATTTGTTTAACGTTGGCAACTTACATAGCTACATAAAAAAGCTAATTCAAGCCAACAAATTAAATACAATGTTACATAAATATATATACAAGTAAAAACAAGCCAATAAAATTACAAAGTTCATAACAAATTACCAAGTTAATATAAAAATAGTGTAAACTATAAAAAGCCGAGACCAGGTATGTACTGCCTGCAAAGTCTGCAGTCAAAAATATTAGGCCCATCACCCATCATTAGAAGCCAGGGTCAAGTTGCTTGATGAAAAGCTCTTGGGTAGGTGGAATTAGAGGAGATAGACAGTAAACTGTGGACTGTAAACTTTGGCATGGACTCTCAAATGACATTAAACAGTCACTGAATATTTCCATCTTTAAAAAACGTACAAAGGAGTGGAAGGGCGATGAATGCAACTGCCGATTATGCAAGACTTTCGTAGCACAGGTTGGGTTCTTGAATTGATCTTGTCTTATTTATATTCAAAAATCGCCTGTAAATATGTATCATATGTATATATAGATATCGTTTATAGTCAGACTCATTAGACTTGTTTTACTTTGCACTTAATAATAATTTTTATTTAATTTTTGTTTTGTTTTAGTAGGCATCAATTAGCTGTAATTTTGCTATCACTTTTAAACGCCTACTATAAAGAAATTAATAATAATAATAATAATAATAAAGGTGCACACGTATTTTTTTATCTAAGAATTTGAGCCAGTACTGAAAGTTTCTTTAAAAAAAATCATCAGATTTTGAGTACTTATGATTTCCTACGAGTTTCTTACGAGTTCCATAACAATCTTCAAAAAAAAAGATTTTGAAGCCTTTCCAATGTTTAGACATTACTCAAGTACATTCCGAGTAATATGATACAGGAAACAAGTGCAAATAAAGTAAAAATATGGTTAAGATTTCCTTGAGTAGAATTTATAGTTTCTTAACTAATTTTTCCCATTACTCGAGTTTCTTAATTTTTTAGCGATCTGAGAGTTGAATTTCTTATAAGCGGTTTCTTATAAAAAAAATACATGTAATGCGTCTCTTGTAAGACAAGTAACAGTCTTATGTTAACTAAAAAATATTATTGTGCCTTTTATGAAATTTATTTCTACTTTATTGCCTTTAAGGTGGTAATGCAAAGAAGCTCGTGAACTAGCTTTTTCCTGAAATGAAGGCTAACTCTCAATAAGGGCGATGATTGAAACATGAGATTGATTGGCCTAATGTTGGTGACATTTTTCTATGCGACGGTGGTGGCAGGTATGATGCATAAAATTTTAGGAACATCTAAGTTTTAAATTTGGAAGCGAAGGTGAAGTGAACTTAGCTGCACTTTTTGGCGCCAAGTGCTGGAATTGCAGAAGTAGCTAAGCGCTAATCGAGTCTGCAAATCCTTGTGGTGACGCCCAAGTAATGTGGGTGGGGCTCGAACTCCGTCCTCCTGAACAATTTTGCCTGCAAAGTCGGTGGATTCCACCACTGCGCCGCATAACCTTTGCAGTTGCCACTATAACCCGTATCTAGAAAAATACTTTCCCAATGAAATTACCCTGGAATAATTGCAAAACTACGGAAACGTTTACTTCCTATTACCACCCTTGAATTCTTGAATACTGGATGTGCGAAAATCCCTAGTACTGGACAGTTAACCAAAAATAAATGTCTGTTTATATGAGCCAGGGATGGCGAAGGAAACTAATTAGAATTTTCACGCTTGGGAGTTTATTTCTAAAAGCCAGCCCAAGGCGTAGGTAAGATCTCACCTCAATATCTTCTTGTTTTTAATCGAAATAATTTTCAACTACAATATAGCAACTAGTCTAATTCGATTACTTGCAATTACACATCAAAATTAAAAAATGTTTTTTAAAGAAAATTTTACATATGCAGTATCAATCAAATCAGTTTCTAAGGCATACATTCAGGGCCGTAGGAAGCATCTTAAACTTGGAGGGGCACGACACTTCAAGGGCACTTTTTTCAATAAGCTAAAGGGGCATTTCCTGAAGCAAAAAGGGCACTTCTTTGTTTATTTCAAAATCTTGGGGGGCACGTGCCCCCAGTGCCCCCCCCGGTTCCTACGTCTCTGCATACATTACATCTGCAGGTGGCCCCATCTCATTGTTGCTGGCTTGGGCTCATGCCAGCCAGTTGAGTAAAAACAACGCAGGCTGTTTGAAAGGCCACTGCTCCCTGAATACTACAATAATACTGTTTGCAAATTTTGTATTTATAGCTGACATGTTCAATTGGATTTTAGAATTTACCTGACTTAAATTGGCCTCTTCGTTCTGAAATTATGAGAGATTTTCTCCAGAAAACCCCCCTTGACGAAAACCCCAAATTAGCCTAAAATCACCATCAAATTTCCCTTAATTCCTGCTTTACAGCCATGACTTGAATATACTTTAGCACGTTTTATCCTCTTGAGAGTATAAAAAGTGCACCCCCCTGAGCATTAAGAATTTATTTCGAGGCATAGAAATAAAAAAGATAAATAAAAAGACAGTACGGTTTAACACATGTAATCGCTGTAAGGCAGAAAGAGCTGCGAAATTTCATCGTCGTATTTCCAATTTTGGAATTGCCTTTCTCCAGAAATTCTCCCATCTCCCATATTCTCTGAAAGGAATGACCGATTTATGTCATGTAAAGTTTTAAATCTAATTGAGCATGTCTGCTATTAAACAAGACACATTATTGCTGTACAATTCAGGGAACGGTAAGTTTTCAAACGGCGTTTGTTTTTATGGACTCGCCTGGTACAGACACTCGACTGTCAATTTACATGATTTCGCAAACAAATGAGGTCTCACACAGCCGAATTCAGCCCGGGTTCAAGGCTAGAATTAATTCTCTAGATCAACAATATTGAAAAAATGACCCTGACCTTTTAGCATGGGCGCAGTATCTTGAGAAATGGGGACACTCTAGTCCTCGGCTGGGGTCTTGTTGTTCAACATTATCGCCTATGCTAGTCTGACATCCAATGTGAAACCGGCTCTAGTATTTATCAGTAAAATGCGTTTATGTGCAGCTTTTTGTAGTCGTATATTTAGTTGTAATTTAGTTGTATGTTCTTTGTGTAATGGCCTCGTGGTAGCATGATATTTTGGTCCTTGGAGTATCGTCCTTGTAGTATTGTAAAGTAGTTCATAAGTAGTGTCTTAGGTAATTCGTCTTTGTAACATTTTTACATTGAATATAAAAAAGAAACGGGTGTTCGAATCCGGATCGAAAAGTTTGTAAGATTGAGAAGCGGTATTTTGTCTTGATGTTCTAGGCGCGGTTTCCTTTTGCGAAATCTAGTTTTCCCAAACAGCGCTCATTTTATTATGTGAGCAGCACACCCTTCCCGAAATCTAGCCAAGATCCCACTCTCTATTGGGGGCATTGCTCTAACAGCAATCCACTTCTCTTTTCACAGATGAAGGCACAACGTGCAACGTAAAAGGAAAAGTTTTTGACAAATGCGAGCTTCATTGTGATTGTATTGATGGAAGAATGACCAATTGTTATAGAATTCGAAAAGAATTTACCCAGATGACTAATAAAGAACGGAAAAGATACATTAATACATACTTAACATTGACAACGAAACTGCCTTACAAGTACAAATATGAAAAATTCATTTACATACATTTTAAATATTTTTGCTACGGAATTCACAACAAGGACTTATTTTTCCCATGGCATCGATTTTATATATTACAAATGGAGAATTTATTACGGGAGATCGACTGCAGGGTGACGTTACCGTACTGGGATTGGAGCGTAGCTGCAGACAATCCTTGGGATCGGACCGGTATATGGACGAATAAATCGTATGGACTTGGAGGAAACGGAGTTGAATCAAAAGGATTTTGTGTGCAAGATGGAGAATTTCGGCAAGGACAGTGGCATACACCGTTTTTCAATGATAATCTAGATATAGTGAAAAGTACGATCGATATTAATGGAGACTTAGAAGAAAAATTTGTAACACCAGATTTGTCGGATTGTTTGAGGCGATATTTTGATGGTTACTTACCAAATGAATTGCATGTGAGAAGAGCGCTGAGTTTACCTGCAGAAAGATTTTCAGATTTTGATCTTAATCTTCGAGTTAATTATCATGACACGATACATAATTCTATCGGTAAGTATGCTTTGATTTGATTGATTTGATTTTATATTCTTTAACCACGCCACGGTAACCCCGTCAGCTAAGGCTGCTTTTAAGGGGGCCGTGCCATAAAAATTACAATTTACAATTTAATTCATGTGAAACTAAAACGTTAATAATCTAATTACAAAACTAGAATCTAGAAATAAATACATTATGGTCATACTCATAATCGACTTTTAAAAGCATAAAGAGAGGGTGCTTGCTTGACCTGCGGTTCAAGATTATTCCAAAGGTGCGCACCACGAAATGAGAATGATTTCTGCCCATTTGTCGTTTTCATAAGAAGGACGCGTAAGTCAGTCTCAGAGTTTCTTAACTTGACAGTGTCCCGTGAAGAGTTTTTTGAAAAAATATTCGAGAGATACGTAGGTGCAAGACCATTTATGGATTTGAAAACGATGCTTCTGACAAACCTATCAATTTCCCGTCAAATTGCTGCAAAATGAGGATAAAGCCTAGATAAAACCAATAATATTTGCTCTCTAATTTTCAATGATCACCTTATTTTGTGTGCAGCGGAGAGATTTTCAGATTTTGATATTAATCTTCGAATTAATTATCACGACACGATACATAGTTATATCGGCAAGTATGCTCAAAGTGAATAACTTGAGTTAAAAGATGAGATATCATAGGTTTATAAATAACCTATTGTATTTGATACTCCAGCGTGTGGCCAAAGAAAGCAGAGCAAAAAGAAACAATGACGTGTTTGTCGAACAAATACAGCTACTTACAATTTTTACCATAACTAATACCCCATTCACACAGGCCAGTTAAACCAGCTTAAAATAAACCAGGTTATTGAATGCTGCATTCTAATTGGTCGATCCAACAAATCGAAGGCATTTGATTGGTTAAAATTTAACCTGGGTTAGACAAAGCTGGTTTAACTGCTGCAGTGTGAATGAGGTATAATACAAAGATTTTTGCAGACCAAGCATTGAGGAGAAAATGAGATGCTGTATATTGGTCATTTTGTAGAAAAACTTAGGGTCACACTAGAGTAAAAATGTGTTAGAAACGCATTAGAATAGTGATTGAAAAAGGGCTAAAGGTTTTCCTTTATCCTATTTATAGACGGTTGCCATATGGTTCAGGTCATTTACTTAAATCTGACAATTTATCTATTTCTCGTAAAATGGCACCAAGATGAGGATAAAAGCAATAATGTTGCCCTCTTGTTTTCAAAGATCATCTTTGTTTGTGTTCAGCAGAGAGATGTTTTGATTTTGATGTCAATCTACTAATCAACTATGATAGCACAATGCATAATTCTATCGGTAAGTATGCTTAATGCTTTGTATTCTGTGTTTATTGTTTGGTGCATGGTACTTGGTACTTGGCATTTGCATGGTACAGATTCAATGAATCCTAATTCCTTACCTTGTTTTTTAGATGGAACTATGGGTACACATTATGCAGGAACAGCACCAGAGTTTTTCTTACACCATGCATTCCTTGATAAAATATGGTTTATGTGGCAAAAGAGAAGTTCAGAACATAAATTTGTTAAGTTTGGAAATTCAAGAAAGAAACTAATGGGGTTCCTGCATGAAGCGAGGGATTTAATTGACTCTCACAATCTGCCTGGATCAGTCAAAGTGACTTATTCAAAATTTCCAGACTCACCAAAGTTTAAAAGAAGTGTGGGGAGTGAAGCTGCATATGTTGACGGTATGTTGGGTTATTTTGTTGACAGAAATTTTCACAAATCTGTATTAAAGACCCATTGATAACCATGATCCTTTGTGTGCCGACTAAAAATCAAGACAAAGAGAACCTTGGCCAGAAATGGCTTTCAGATAATACGAAAGTCGACTTGGGCGCCACAAAGGATCATGGATAACAATGGGTCTTTAAGTTTGCGGCGAAATCTGAACATCAAAGAAGGGAGGCCTTCAGCAGAGAATTTAGTGAATCCAAACTGAATATTGAAAACTAGCTCTTGCATTGTTATTTGTTACGCTGGTTTGTCACCCTTCACGTTCTCCTAGTCTGGCGAAGTCTTTCTATTTTCAATAGTCTCAATAACATACCTGGTGTCCCGAAAAAAGTCCGCCCTTTCGGAAAATCACTAAAACTCCATTATTAGGCATGTCATTGAAATTTCCTTTTGTTCTGTTTTACCAATGATCCAGTTACGTTTGAAGATGATGTAATGTTAGTTCTCGTTACATAAGGGGTATAACAACTTTGTAAGTGTCATTGGAATTCACCTAAAAGCCACATTTTGTGATTTCTCGTTATTGCTTAAGTCTCCAACGATGAGATAAGTTAGAAGCTTGATATATACAAAAAAATCAATATGGTTATCATATGGGCTTTTTGCAGTATGCTTTAAAACCAGGTAGCCATAAAATGCATAAAATTTGCTGATTTTAAAACCAATTAAGAAAATAGGCTATTGAGGCGAAGCTAGGTGCTAGCTGAAGAAATAATGAATATTTTCTATCAATCGTCTCAGCTCTCTTGGATACCATATATTCTCCTACTCTCTTAAAATTTTTCGCAATACTTATTTTGCACCATCAAGCCATAGATTTTGTATCCTTCTCCAATCCCTGGAGCTTGAAATTAATCTCACTATAGAATTGCATGATACTGACCAACAATCAAATTTTCATGTAATATTTTACGAGCGATTTCACATCATGTCTGAACGAGATAATTTTTACTTAGATGTCAATAATCCAGAAAGCTCTGTGTTCGATGGCATACTTGAAACTGAAGATAAAAGAACATTTCCTTCTTGCAAACGAAGTCAGAAAGAGAAGAAAAGAGCTAAATATTTGGACAAAATATTTTCAAGAGGCATAGATTAATGATTTAGCATGTCGATAGACTAATAACTTAAGTCCCTTGCATCTCTGCTGTAAACCTTTACTCAACAGGGGAGGGACTCATAATAAACAGTGGAAAAGATGACCATGGTTATGCTTAGGCCCATTCTCAGCTATCACCCCGCAGAAACGAAATGCTGCAAAAATCCCGTTCGGCACACAGTTAATGACGAAAACCTAGCAACCGTAAGTAGTGTAAAGTTCACACTGTCGATTGAAGCTTGAATCACGTTGGAATTTGGAGAATCTTGAGAGCTGATTGCCACCACAATTTCTTGTGTTTGAGGGCCAGTATAGGGCTCAACTCAAATCTTTACAAAACTCGGTGCCCGGGGGGGTTGGGGTACTCATATATTTTTGCATACGGGGACGTGCTGCTGAACAGGGTATCGTTTTCAGACTTCAGACTCCGGGACAGGGTATCACTGTTCCTCCCTGTGCCTCCATGACAGGGTTGTACTTTTGTTGGTTGGCTCCGTTACAGGGTGATAATGCATAAAACTGAAAATTTTTATTAAGAAAATTGCGTTTTCTGATAGATTTTACTGACAGACTTGTTAATTTTTTGTCAGGCTCAACCAAGATCGGTCATCTGAACTGTTAAATATTCGTGGAAACCAGATTTGTGCATAATGCATGCTTGTCAAACCATCGCAACCGGGTTGTTGTCTTCAAGAAACTCCAGGACAGGGTGTCATTTTCTCAACTTAACTCCGGGACAGGGTATCATTTTTTAACATTTTACCCCGGGACAGGGTGCCTTTACAAATTTCCTAGAGGCACGTCCCCGTATGTGGTAAAGTCAAGTACCCCCCCCCCCGGGGTCGGTGTAAAATTAGTTTAAATTGTTCTTTGAATCAAATGTCTTGAAAGGAACTTAGCGAACTTTGCTGCAAATCTGCCTGGGAAATTCTTTGATATCTTGATTATTTTCAAAATGGCGGCGTTTATATTTTTGTTGAAAGTATTCATGGCAAATTTTGAAAAAATTAAAATCATCGTAAATCCTAAATCAATAGAGAAAAATGATGCAATCCTCAACAAAACCAAAGTTTATGAAGGTCTACAATATGGTGGCAAGCAGAAATCTGTCGCTCTTCTGGTTTAGGATTTAGAAATTTGATGACGTCACAGCCTCAAATATGATAAATGTTGCCAATTTGAAAATAATCAAGATATCAACAAAATTTCTACGGCAGATTTACAGGAAAGTACCCTAAGTTCCTTTGAAGCCTTTTAACATTCAAATAAAAATGTAATAGAATTTTACACCCACCTTTTTAAAAATTTGAAAGATTTGAGCCCTATCCTGTGAGGGCCAAAATAGGGTCAAGGTTTTCAGAGTAATATTATGGGTCTCTGTTGACCGAAGGGACATCATCAAGTCAAAGGGCACAGAAAAACAAGGGACTCAGGTCTACAATCAGTTGCAAAAGTGTTGAGCCATTGTAAAAAAGCGATTTTTCTTGCCTTGCTTCCCCCCCCCTCCCCCTTTGCAATGTTGAGACCGGCCTATGACCTGTCATTAGAAAAACCACGTTTCCTCCGAAACAGCATTGCAATGGGGGAGGGGGGCAAGAATCCATATTTTTCCACAATGGCTCAACACTTTTGCAAGTGATTGTAGCTTGTTGATATTTTCCTACTACAGTAAAAACCCGCGTGTAAGAACCTACAATTTTGCAAGTCAGCCTGAATAGGTTCTTATATATTGGATATTTAATGGGAAATGAGGCTGCTGAGGTTCTTAAATTGATTCTTAATTTATTCAGGGCTTTTACCAATTAATTTTATTCTGATTGAAAGGTCAAGCCTATTATTCAAGTTCAGTTCACTGAAATCCTTTCTACCTGAAGAAGGTGTAGAGGAAGATCAACACAAATGGGTCTACTACCTAAGACATGAGTTTCAGTAACATAATGAACAGCTAATACTTTGAAGCTTAGGACTAGAAATACTGGACAGGACATTTAAAAATGCATTTGTAGCAGTTTTTTGCAATAAACATATACATTAAGGCTATACCATTTGCTTTTTTGCCAAAAATCGGGTATTTTCTAAATCCCCTATTTTTGGGCAAAAAGTAAGGCTATATCCTTTGCTTTTTTCCAAAAATCAGTTCTTTCCCAAATCCCTTATTTTTGGATAAAAAGTAAGTCTATACCCTTTGCTTTTTGCCAAAAAATTGGGTATTTTCAAAATCCCCTATTTTTGGACAAAACGTAAGTCTATACCCTTTGCTTTTTTCCAAAAATCAGTTCTTTTCCAAGTATCCTATTTTTGGGCAAAAAGTAAGGCTATACCCTTTGCTTTTTTGCAAAAATATGCTCTTTTCCAAACCCCCTATTTTTGGATAAAAAGTAAGGCTATACCCTTTGCTTTTTTCAAAAAATCAATTCTTTTCCAAGTCTCCATTTTTGGGCAAAAAGTAAGGCTATACCCTTGGCTTTTTTCCAAAAATAAGCTCTTTTCCAAATCCCCTATTTTTGGGCAAAAAGTAAGTCTATACCCTTTGCTTTTTTCAAAAATCAGCTCTTTTCCAAATCCGCTATATTTGGGGAGAAAGTAAGGTTATGCCCTTTGCTTTTTGCACATAATCGGGTGTTTTTGAAAGCACCTATTTTTGGGCAAAAATTAAGGCTATACCCATTGCTTTTTGCCAAAAATTTGGGTATTTTCAAAATCCCCTATTTTTGAACAAAACGTAAGTCTATACCCTTTGCTTTTTTCCAAAAATAAGCTCTTTTCAAAATCCCCTATTTTTTGACAAAAAGTAAGGCTATACCCTTTGCTTTTTTCCAAAAATCAGTTCTTTTCCAAGTCTCCTATTTTTGGGCAAAAAGTAAGGCTATACTCTTTGCTTTTTTGAAAAAAAAATCGGGTATTTTCCAAATCTCCTATATTTTCTATTTTTGGTTTGCTATTTTTCCAAAAATCAGCTCTTTTCCAAATCCCTTATTTTTGGGCAAAAAGTAAGTCTATACCCTTTGCTTTTTGTCAAAAATCAGCTCTTTTCCAAATGCCCTATTTTTGGGCAAAAAGTAAGGCTATACCCTTTGCTTTTT
>REGM01000142.1:656248-674159 GCA_004194415.1 Aurelia aurita | reverse complement strand
TTTCCAAATCCCTTATTTTGAGCAAAAAGTAGGGCTATACCCTTTGCTTTTTTCCAAAAATCAGTTCTTTTTCAAACCCTCCAGTTTTGGGCAAAAAGGTAGGCTATATCCTTTGCTTTTTTCCAAACATCAGCTCTTTTCTAAATGCCCTATATTTGTTCAAAAAGTAAGGCTATACCCCTTGATTTTTGCCAAAAATCGGGTATTTTCGAAATCCCCTATTTTCGGGCAAAAAGTAAATCTATACCCTTTGCTTTTTGCCCAAAAACAGCTCTTTTCCAATTCCTCTATTTTTGGGCAAAAAGAAAGGCTATACCCTTTGCTTTTTTCCCAAAATCAGCTCTTTTCCAAATCCATTATTTTTGGGCAAAAAGTAAGGCTATACCCTTTGCTTTTTGCCAAAAATCAGTTCTTTTCCAAATCCCCAGTTTTGGGCAAAAAGAAAGGTTATACCCTGTGCTTCTTGCAGAAAATCGGGTATTTTCCAAATCCCCTATTTTTTGGCAAAAAGTAAGGCTATACCCTTTGCTTTTTTCCAAAAATCAGTTCTATTTCAAATCCCCCAGTTTTGGGCAAAAAGAAAGGCTATACCCTTTGCTTTTTTCCCAAAATCAGCTGTTTTCCAAATCCCCAATTTTTGGGCAAAAAGTAAGGCTATACCCTTTGCTTTTTTCCAAAAATCAGTTCTTTTCCAAATCCCCCAGTTTTGGGCAAAAAGAAAGGTTATACCCTGTGCTTCTTGCAAAAAATCGGATATTTTGAAATCCCCTATTTTTGGGCAAAAAGTAATGCTATATCCTTTGCTTTTTTCCAAACATCAGCTCTTTTCTAAATGCCCTATATTTGGGCAAAAATTAAGGCTATACCCTTTGCTTTTTTGCCAAAAATCATGTATTTTCGAAATCCCCTATAATTGGGCAAAAATTAAGGCTATACCCTTTGCTTTTTTGCCAAAAATCATGTATTTTCGAAATCCCCTANACCCTTTGCTTTTTTCCAAAAATCAGTTCTTTTCCAACTCCCCCAGTTTTGGGCAAAAAGAAAGGTTATACCCTGTGCTTCTTGCAAAAAATCGGATATTTTGAAATCCCCTATTTTTAGGCAAAAAGTAATGCTATATCCTTTGCTTTTTTCCAAACATCAGCTCTTTTCTAAATGCCCTATATTTGGGCAAAAATTAAGGCTATACCCTTTGCTTTTTTGCCAAAAATCATGTATTTTCGAAATCCCCTATAATTGGGCAAAAATTAAGGCTATACCCTTTGCTTTTTTGCCAAAAATCATGTATTTTCGAAATCCCCTATTTTTGGGCAAAAAGTAAGGCTATACCCTTTGCTTTTTTCCCAAAGTTAGCTCTTTCCAAATCCCCTATTTTTGGGCAAAAAGAGGCTATATCCTTTGTTTTTTCCAAACATCAGCTCTTTTCCAAATCCATTATTTTTGGGCAAAAAGTAAGGCTATACCCTTTGCTTTTTTCCGAAAATCAGTTCTTTTCCAAATCCCCAATTTTGGGCAAAAGAAAGGTTATACCCTGTGCTTCTTGCAGAAAATCGGGTATTTTCCAAATCCCCTATTTTTTGGCAAAAAGTAAGGCTTTACCCTTTGCTTTTTTCCAAAAATCAGTTCTTTTCCAAATCCCCCAGTTTTGGGCAAAAAGAAAGGCTATACCCTTTGTTTTTTGCTCAAAATCAGCTCCTTTCCAAATCCCCTATTTTTGGACAAAAAGTACGTCTATACCCTTTGCTTTTTGCCCAAAATCAGCTCCTTTCCAAATTACCTATTTTTGGACAAAAAGTAAGTCTATACCCTTTGCTTTTTGCCCAAAATCAGCTCTTTTCCAAATCCCCTATTTTTGGGCAAAAAGTAAGGCTATACCCTTTGCTTTTTTCCAAAAATCAGTTCTTTTCCAAATCCCCCAGTTTTGGGCAAAAAGAAAGGTTATACCCTGTGCTTCTTGCAAAAAATCGGATATTTTGAAATCCCCTATTTTTGGGCAAAAAGTAATGCTATATCCTTTGCTTTTTTCCAAACATCAGCTCTTTTCTAAATGCCCTATATTTGGGCAAAAATTAAGGCTATACCCTTTGCTTTTTTGCCAAAAATCATGTATTTTCGAAATCCCCTATAATTGGGCAAAAATTAAGGCTATACCCTTTGCTTTTTTGCCAAAAATCATGTATTTTCGAAATCCCCTATTTTTGGGCAAAAAGTAAGGCTATACCCTTTGCTTTTTTCCCAAAGTTAGCTCTTTCCAAATCCCCTATTTTTGGGCAAAAAGAGGCTATATCCTTTGTTTTTTCCAAACATCAGCTCTTTTCCAAATCCATTATTTTTGGGCAAAAAGTAAGGCTATACCCTTTGCTTTTTTCCGAAAATCAGTTCTTTTCCAAATCCCCAATTTTGGGCAAAAGAAAGGTTATACCCTGTGCTTCTTGCAGAAAATCGGGTATTTTGAAATCCCCTATTTTTTGGTAAAAAGTAAGGCTATATCCTTTGCTTTTTTCCAAACATCAGCTCTTTTCTAAATGCCCTATATTTGGGCCAAAAGTAAGGCTATACCCTTTGCTTTTTGCCAAAAATCATGTATTTTCGAAATCCCCTATTTTTTGGCAAAAAGTAAGGCTATACCCTTTGCTTTTTTCCCAAAATCAGCTCTTTTCCAAATCTCCTATTTTTGGGCAAAAAGTAAGGCTATACCCTTTGCTTTTTTATAAAAATCAGTTCTTTTCCAAATCCCCCAGTTTTGGGCAAAAAGAAAGGCTATACCCTTTGTTTTTTGCTCAAAATCAGCTCCTTTCCAAATCCCCTATTTTTGGACAAAAAGTACGTCTATACCCTTTGCTTTTTGCCCAAAATCAGCTCCTTTCCAAATTACCTATTTTTGGACAAAAAGTANTTTTTTTTGGGCAAAACGGAAGTCCATATCCTTTGCTTTTTGCCAAAATCCGGGTATTTTTGAAATCCCTTTTTTGGCAAAAAGTAAGGCTATATCCTTTGCTTTTTTCCAAAAATCAGTTCGTTTCCAAATCCCCTATTTTTGGGCAAAAAGTAAGGCTATACCCTTTGCTTTTTTCCAAAAATCAGCTGTTAACTCCTGTGGTTCCTGCGATGTTGAATACATTAACTAGAACAGAGGAAGTGTGAATAATGAGGCATTAGGTGGCAGTAATTGGGTCGTATCGGCTTATTATATTTTCATTAAAAGCAATGAAGGAATTACAATTCCTTTTGATTAAATTTGGATGCTACAAATAAATTAATTGTTCTGAAGAATGCTTGACTTGGACTGAATGATCTCTGCAGAGTCATGTTTAGTAATTAACAGTTTGGACTCTGGACTTTGTTGTTTTCACAGGTTGAATTGTTACTACTAATCCGCCACCATTACTGTATGGTGGCCTTACCGCTTCTTGGTGCATTCCGCAATTTACAACTCTGTTTCAATTTGCAATTGACCATTGAATTTTCGACTTGGTGGATTTCACTTTGCTCTGTTCTTTACTCTTGAAAATTTACTCTTCTTTTCTTGAAAATTTATGCTTCCTTTACTCTTCTTCATTCATGCAAGATTACTCTTCCCTTTACTCTTCTTAACACATGAAACTTCATCTTTCCCTTGGAAATGCTCCATCTTATTCTCTTTTTTTTTGGACTTCAAAACTACGTTTCTAAAGATATCTTTTATAACTATTAGTATTTAAAAGATAACTATTAGTATTTAAAAGATAACTATTAGTATTCTAAAGATACATAACAACACAACATAATGATTTTGTGAGGACTTCCTCGTTTAGTGTGCGCATTGGGGGGCCCCTTTGAGATTGGGGGGTCCTTCCTCCGACTCTTGTGAGGACTTCCTCGTTTTGTTTGTGCTGCGCATTGGGGACTTCCCCTTTGAGATTAGAGAGTACTTCCTCGGACTTTTGCGAGGACCTCCTCGTTTTGCGTGCGCTGCGCTTTGGGGATTTCTCTGTTGAGATTGAAAAGTCCTTCCTCGGACTTTTGGGAGGACTTCCTCGTTTTGCATGCACTGCGCTTGGGGGACTTCCCCTTTGAGATTATAGAGTCGTTACTAGGACTTTTGCTAGGACTTCCTCGTTTTGCGTGCGCTGCGCTTTTGGGACTTCCCCGTTGAGATTAAAGAGTCCATCCTCGGAACTTTGCAAGGACTTCCTCGTTTTGCGTGCGCTTTGGGGACTTCCCTTTTGATATCGGAGAGTCCTTCCTCGGACTTTTGTGAGGACTTCCTCGTTTTGCGTGCGCTTTGGGGACTCGTATTCCTCGTATTCCATCCTTCGATTTTGCAAAGACTTCCTCAATTTTGTGTGCGCTTTTGGAGATTTTCCCTTTGTGATTAGAGATTCCTACTACGACTTTGTGAGGGCTTCCTTGTTCGCACTTTTGAGGACTTGATAACTTGATTCAGAGATAATAAAACAAGTGTCGACAATAGGGTTGACAATGCTATGGAGATTCCTTCCTTCAATTTTTTAAGAACTTAATCCTTTTTACATTTTTTTTTTAACATCATTTGTAATTTTTAAGGTGACTTTTTGCTCTGATTGTAGCTACCGGGCTTTCAATGGGGTGCGCGCATTCGCATTCCAGCGCACAGGCACACACCTTAGTAATGCAACAAGAGTGATTAATCACGCGCGTGATCTTTACAATTCATTTTTGAGGTGCCAAATATATTCATCAACATTTTATGTAAGTAATGTTTTTGCCTTGAAAGTGATTAATACTTTTCCCGATTAAGTAATTGAACATTTCACAGTTTTGAATAATTGAGTGTTTTCACCCCGTATAAGAGTTTTAAAAATAAAATTAAATAACAAGCAACGTTATTTGAAGCTGTTACGCTTCTGAAAGTATTTCATTGCGCTGCCTATAATGTATTTTCGAAATCCCCTATTTTTGGGCAAAAAGTAAGGCTATATCCTTTGCTTTTTTCCAAAAATAACTTCTTTCCCAAATCCCCTATTTTTGGATAAAAAGTATGGCTATACCCTTTGCTTTTTGCCGAAAATCGGGTATTTTTGAAAGCACCTATTATTGGGCAAAAAGTAGGTCTATACCCTTTGCTTTTTGCCCAAAATCAGCTCTCTTCCAAATCCCCTATTTTTGGGCAAAAAGTACGGCTATACCCTTTGCTTTTTTCCACAAATCAGTTCTTTTCCAAATCCCCCAGTTTTGGGCAAAGAGTACGGCTATACCCTTTGCTTTTTTCCACAAATCAGCTCTTTTCCAAATCCCCTATTTTTGGGCAAAAAGTAAGGCTATATATACCCTTTGATTTTTTCCAAAAATCAGCTCTTTTCCAAATCCCCTATATTTGGGGAGAAAGTAAGGTTATGCCCTTTGCTTTTTGCACAAAATCGGGTATTTTTGAAAGCACCTATTTTTCCAGATCTCCTATTTTTGGACAAAAAGTAAGTCTATACCCTTTGCTTTTTGCCAAAAATTGGTATTTTCAAAATCCTCTATTTTTGGACAAAAAGTAAGTCTATACCCTTTGCTTTTTGCCAAAAAATTGGGTATTTTCAAAATCCCCTATTTTTGAACAAAACGCAAGTCTATACCCTTTGCTTTTTCCAAAAATAAGCTCTTTTCAACATCCCCTATTTTTTGACACAAAGTAAGGCTATACCCTTTGCTTTTTTCCAAAAATCAGTTCTTTTCCAAATCCCCCAGTTTTGGGCAAAAAGAAAGGTTATACCCTGTGCTTCTTGCAGAAAATCGGATATTTTGAAATCCCCTATTTTTGGGCAAAAAGTCAGGCTATATCCTTTGCTTTTTTCCAAACATCAGCTCTTGTCTAAATGCCCTATATTTGGGCAAAAAGTAAGGCTGTACCCTTTGCTTTTTTGCCAAAAATCATGTATTTTCGAAATCCCCTATTTTTTGGCAAAAAGTAAGCCTATACCCTTTGCTTTTTTCCCAAAATCAGCTCTTTTCTAAATGCCCTATATTTGTGCAAAAAGTAAGGCTATACCCTTTGCTTTTTTCCCAAAATCAGTTCTTTTCCAAATCCCCCAGTTTTGGGCAAAAAGAAAAAAAGCAAAGGGTATAGCCTTTCTTTTTGCCCAAAATCAGCTCTTTTCCAAATCCCCTTTTTTTGGGCAAAGAGTAAGGCTATACATTCTGTTTCTTTTCAAAAATCAGTTCTTTTCCAAATCCCATATTTTTAGGCAAAAAGTAAGTCTATACCCTTTGCTTTTTGCCAAAAATCGGGTATTTTTGAAAGCACGTATTTTTGGGCAAAAAGTAAGTCGATACCCGTTTCTTTTTGCCCAAAATCAGCTCTTTTCCAAATCCCCTATTTTTGGGCAAAAAGTAAGGCTATATCCTTTGCTTTTTTTCCAAAAATCAGCTCTTTTCTAAATCCCCTATATTTGGGCAAAAAGTAAGGCTATACCCTTTGCTTTTTTCCAAAAATCAGTTCTTTTCCAAATCCCCTATTTTTGGGCAAAAAGTAAGTCTATACCCTTTGCTTCTTGCAGAATATCGGGTATTTTCCAAATCCCCTATTTTTGGGCAAAAAGTAAGTCTATACCCTTTGCTTTTTTCCAAACATGAAGTATTTTCGAAATCCCCTATTTTTGGGCAAAAAGTAAAGCTATACCCTTTGCTTTTTCTCCCATAGTCAAATCTTTTTGAAATTCCCTATTTTTTGCCAAAAAGTAAGGCTATACCTTTTGCTGTTTTCCAAAAATAATTTCTTTTGGAAATTCCCTATTTTTGGGCAAAAAGTAAGGCTATACCCTTTGCTTTTTTTCAAAAATAGAGTCTTTTAAAAATTTTACTTTTTGGGCAAAAAGTAAGGCTATACACTTTGCTTTTTTCAAAAATAGAGTCTTCCCTAAATTATGAGCAATATGAGACCTTTGCATTTGTCATTTTCCTTGTGCTTTTTCCCTGTGTTTCCTTGTAATGACGCTGCGCTGAGTTTATTAACGGAGCTGCGTGGTTGCATATGCCTGAGCAGCGTTGTTCTGAAAGTAAAGGGGAACAGTGTAGGGTAACAGAGACACAGAAACTGTTATGTGGCTTTTTCCTCCTCCGCAGTCCCAAGATCCAATGCCTGTTCACAGAAATGAAAAAATACCCAAGTGCCCAATTGCCCATGCCTTAAGTAGCATACTATAAAGGAGGACAGTAGCTGTTCTAAAAATTCAAAATGAATTTTAATTATCATACTTTTGACTTGGATAGCAGGGGTGCTTATGCTTGGGGGGGAGAGAGAGAGTGGGGCTAATTAAACTTTCTAAGGTAATAACTCGTGCAATGTTGTCCGAAAACGTGCGACAACGTGCGTCTTCAAAAATAACTGTCTATAAACACCTTTAGGTACTATTTTTGAGTTATGAATGAATAATACGGCAAATAAGAGGAAAAATAGCGAATTACATGGTATTTATTCTGTTTTTAGAACGAATTTGCTGGAGAAACTTATATTTTGACTTCTTTCAACATCTGACGTCATAGTGACGTCATCTAATGAGATGGCCACACCCAACGCTGCCAATCAGTAACGAATTGTTAGTACTACGCCCTTGCCAGGTTTGAATGATTTCCCATTAGTTTAAGGCGATTTATGAAGGGGGGAAAAGCCCGGTTAAATTAGGTTAAAACACTCTTCTGCTCGTATTGACAGAGGCGTATCATAAAGCAAGTTAGATAATGAAAAGAAATTATGCATTGTTATCAGTGCATGCTACATGGTACGATTCGTGTTGATAGTCGTATAATTATCTTAACTGGAAATCCATCTTTAAAGCTTTGTCTTCTATCATTATTTTATTAATTAGCAAAATATTGATACATCTTTGAAGTCTTTTATACAGTCTTGCATGCCTCTACTCGACCTCTTTTGTCATATTGCGACAAACATAGCTATCACTTAGCAAAATTACACATTTGGAACCAGAAGTGCACATTTGGCATCGTTTGCAATCTTCTCCTGGTTCTACGGGTTTGCAGTCCTTGACGGTACAGTTGCCAAACTCGGCACCTTGAAGAGACATTTCTTCTCCTACCTGCTTTTATAAAACAAAAATCGTTATAATTCCGATAAAACATCAATCGCTACAATAGGACAATAACATTTTACACAATCCATTCAAAAGTTTTGCAAGGATTCGACGGCTATCCTAGTTCAGCATTTTTATTAAGCCATCTGCTCGAACAGCCCTGAGTGGCCAATTACCAAGGCGACATCTATTAGCGGGACTGCTTTAAAATGTGCAAACCTAGATGAGAACCTAGTATTCATTTTCATATTTAAAAAGAGTTGTTAACATCAGGCTCCCCACTGCAAGTTAGAAAGGATGCGAAAAACATATGTTCCGCTTCAAACCATATCTGTGCGTCAAATCAAAAATCAAGCAAATAAGTAAAATATCGTAAGCAAAATAAGTAAAGGTCAATTCCTGTCTGACTGCTTCAAGAAAACAGATGAAAAAGGTAACTCTTCAAGAAAGATCAACTGAAACAGTGACACTGTAACAGTCAATTATTGCCAATTGTTTCCAAATTTGGAAGCGGCTACTCCAATTATTATTATTATTGTCTCTGTTACACACTGATTTCAAATGCTGTTCTTTCTGTAAATTGATCAGTGGATTGATGTTCTTGAGCTTTGGTAACAACAAGTTTCCTCAAATCTCAAGCACTTGTCGGAGGATTCTGGCAGAGTGTAGCAACACAGTCTTTTGCAATTCTACTATCCTGGTAGCTATCCCAATTTCCTTCAGTCTTTTTGGCATTATTATTATTATTATTATTATTATTATTATTATTATTATTATCATTATTATTATTATTATTATTATTATTATTATTATTATTATTATTATTATTATTTAAAGTATTTAAAGCATTGTTTAGAATTCTCGTTTTTCAAATGCATATCAGACAAAATTCAAAAATTCGAATCAGCATAACATAGGTTCGCATTTAAGAAAATTAACTTCGACGGAATTCATCACTTCTTGATTCATTAGTAATTATTAAAAACTCGAAGCCTAACCTCTAAAAAGCATTTCTAAACAACGAACCGAGGAGCAACTGCGGCTCAAACTGGGACTCATACTAGCATAGGCGTCGAATATTTGCAAAACTTTCAAATCAATCGTGTAAAATGTCATTGCCCTGTTCTTTCAAATTAATTTCTCAAAGGGAACTTTAGATAATTTTCCATAATCCCAGAGAGAAAATTTTTGAAATCATCATTTTTTTTTAGAATTACAGCATTTTTATATTTCTGCTTGTTTTGAAGTTGTGACGTCATCAAAATTTTAAATTGTTAACCATAACAGCTACAGATTTTTGCTTGATACCATCTCGTAGACCTTCAAAAACTGACGTTTTCTTGTATTGATCACATTTCTTTTCCTCAATCAGTTTAGAATTTATGGTGCTTTTAATGTTTTTCAAAACTTTAGATACGTCCTCTCGTACGTACTTTCTTTCATAAACAAAAAAAAAACGCTGTAATGCTAAAATTAATGATGATATCAAAAAATTCCCTCTCTGGGATTAAAGCAAATGACACAAAGTCCCCTTTAAGCAATTCATTTGAAAGAATAGGTCAATAACATTTTACAAGATTATTTTAAAGTTTGCAAGGATTCGACTCTAATTTTCTCATACTATTAAAGCTCAAAAACAGGACTTTAGCAGGTAAAGTTTTGAACTTAGACAGAAACGAGACCGTTGAGCATTTGATTCATGAAGTGAAGCTATTCGGTGTTTAAAATTGCTTCAAATATCAGTAGACGTGTGGCGAAGTATAGATTGCAATAACGAATGATAATCTTAAAAAATACTTCTAAACGTACCAGGATGTGCTTCTCGTCATTATTTGCTTCAGTAGTCTATTTAGGGTGTGTTTGATTGGTAATTCCAAACCTACCAAATCCTGAAAACAGTAGACTTCGCAGAGACGGAAATATATTTCCCAATCAAGCACAACAATCTTGAAGCGGTAATGTTTCGGATTCACAACAAGGGTTTGCTATGAAAACGAGAATCTCTCCCCAAAGTCTGCCAAACCTTCTGCCTTTAGAGCAGAAGGTTCACAAGGCCTTCCAAACCTACCAAACCTACCGTCTTGAGAATTTCGGAGTCAGTCAAAGACAAAATTCCTAGTCTACAATGTCTACCGTTTTAAGAATTGGTACCAATCAAACACACCCTTAGAATTGCTTCTTCGAGCAAGTTCGACCGCTAGTTCAACTGACTGATGTAAGAGCAAGATCAAGGCAGCAAAGTCAAGTCCTGCTTCCGAGCAGGTCTATTACGAGTTCTAGTTTAAACGGTTAGGAAGGAGAAAGGGCTGAAGTAGTATCATGGGTGGTTAGACACTGCATGTGTGCTTCTACGGAGGAGTGCATGTGTGCACTAATATGCTTCTGCGGAGGAATTTTAACAAAAGAAACTTCTTAACAACAGAACTTTGAAAATGGCGGCTGACAGAAGGATAGACGAAAATCACTCTTATCATGAAAGGGCAATGTAAGTACAACTGCGGTGTCTAACTACCAATGGTAGTAGTAGTACCGATAACTAGGACGACGGTAATCACAATCAGTCTATGGTGCAGTTTGCACCTAAAAACTTTGAAGGAACATGTTTCATTTTGTTTTTGTTGGCAAATTAGCCAAAATTAAACAGAAGTGGCTGCAAGAACTTCTGGTCGAGAAGATTACCTTCTCCAACGGGGGGACAAATTATCGGGTATTAAATAAAAAGCAGCATCAGGAAATGCTACATAAAACTTCAAGGGTCATGAACAGAGAAAAGGGTGCAACCTAAATTCGCATTGGTCCTTCTTCGCGTCAAGAGAAGAAGGCAATATTCGTAGCTTGACTTCGCCAATCTAGTGACCTTAAGTTTCAACATGTTCTGGGGAAGCATGCCTCCGAGCTCCCCTTGATGCATCATGCATGTACCTTTGTTGTATGTTTTCCTTTCGGCAGTTTGCAGCTGTGTAAATTTCGGTGCCTTAAACTTTTACCTCTTGTGTCACTACTGAGGATCGAGCTGCATCATATGTTTTCAAAATTCAACAACAATAATTTGTAGAAGGAATATAGTCACCTCGTCGTCGGAGTCGCCTTCAAAACAGACAACGCTCGCAACCACAAGTGCACAGATGATAATTTTGCGATATGTGAAAGTCATCTTTCCAGTTATGCTACAAAGTAAATGATATTATTGTATGAGAAATAGCAATGTTATCGAAATTAAAACATGCCGATCGTTTTTCAAAAATATCTATTAAATGTTCAAAATATCATGGGAACATGTTAAAATGAATTACCCGAGCGCTAAATGGCATGGTATATAAATAGGACAAAGAAAAAACCTAAACACGCCATTGTTTCTTTGGATTTGCTTGTTGGTGAACGCACCGGGATTACCAAATGCAAAAGGTTATTTACAGACTATGAGGTCTCATCATGTATAGCAGGTCATTCACTTTAAGGCAAGTTTCTCACCAAGAATACCGTAAAGAGAACATTATTGCCTCAAATCTACATCTACATTTATCTTCGTAACCAGTAATGGGAATCACTTGGGAGCAGCGGCGTTGCTCCCAGCCGCCACGAAGTGGGAGGGTAAGTAACGATGGGGGTCCGGGGGCGAAGCCCCCGGAAAATCTATCAGGGCCACGCCCTACAGATCTTAGGGAAACGTCCTTTTTGAACATAGATATACGCCCTTTTTAGAAAGATTTAGAGACAAAACAACAGACGAAATGCATGTGAGAAAGTTCAAATCGCATCTTGGCAGTACGTGACTAAGAAAACGAGATTGAAAACTGAATTTAGACCTACCCCTACCCTATGGTTTTTATGTCATTTTTGGCCGAATCTAAATTACCATATTTTCAGAAAAGTGGGGGTGTATTTACCCCCCATACACCCCCGTGGCTCCGCCACTGCTTGGGAGTAGTGCTCTTAAAGTATATTGTGGCTAATCAGTAAGCGCCATTTGTTTTATCGACACATCTCTTAAACGTAATAATTGATCAGTATCAATGGCAAATGGCATCAATGCTATCTTTTGAGAGAAATGACAGTTCATAAGAGCACTTACAGATAGCTCGTCAATTTGCAGAGCTTATTAGACATAAATAGTCGCTGGTCTTTGGTTCAAATCCCGCTCCAATCATTCTGAATTCTTGCAACTTGCTCTTCATACTTGCCCTGCTTAATCATGCCTTCCAATAAATGCAAACAAAAGATTTATGGGGCAGTACCCCCAAATCCCTGTTGTTGTCTTCTTATTTCATTCCCAGAAGCCCATTCTTGTTTGCAACAAGGACTTGAAATTCTCTCTGCTATTTAACTTGCTAGAAGTCTCTCTCTAACTAAACAACCACAAATAAAATAAGTCTTGGCGATGTGATGTGATAACTAGAAACCCAAAGACATCTTACCTGCTCAAAAAGTTAACCTTTCTCTGTCTTGTCTGCACGGGCGTAGGGGAAGATAAAATCTAGGGGGGGCTGCCCGATAAAATTTCTTTTCTTTACCAAATTTTGTCTCCTACTTAGGGTGGATTTTTGCCCGAAAAAGACTGATTGTGGTAAATTGTTCCAACGTTGGGGGGCTGCCACCCCCAGCCCCCTGGCTCCTACGCCTATCCTCCTCTAGTCTTCCAGCTAAAACTACTATGAAATGACTATTTGAGATCACATGGTGCTTTATAGGAACGCAGAAGATGCTTAGTGTAAAAACAAATGTCTGCAAACAATATAACCCTTATAACTTTTACAGGACCATTATGAGTACTTTTTATTTCTTAAAGAGAATCTGAGCATTTGGTAAAAATAGCCATGTAAAAACAATAGGCCGTGACACGTGCTGAACCATATTTGCATCTACGTCAACAGGAAATACTTATATCTGATAGGCTAGAATTTGACCGCCATTGGCTTGAGCCACTTTTATATGCTTAGATAAGCTTTAATGCTGGGAAAGATGTGGTCAGAAACTCCTTCCAAGGGAAAAGGATACGGCTAAGGAATAAAAAGAAAACGAGTTTGTTAGCAGGCCTTCCTTCTCCTCTCGATATATGCTCACGTCTTCAATTGACAACCTCTTTTCACATGAAAGCATTTTTTGCTTGCTTTATTTAGCATAGGCCTAAAATCGTTGAATAAGATAGTACAAATGGTTATTGATTCTTCCTTATGATTTAACGGCTTGAAAGGAACTTCAGGTACGTTGCTATTATTGGTTATTGGTGATTTTGATATCTTGATTATTTTCGGAATGACAGCGTTTTCTTTTGACTGAAAACTTCATGGAAAGTTTTGGGAAAAACTGAAATCATCGTCAATCCTAAAATAATAGAGGAAAAATGATGCAATATTCAAGAAAATCATAGTTTATGAAGGTCTATAATATAGTGGTAAGCAGAAATCTGTAGTTTTTCTGGTTTATAATTTAGCAATTTGATGACGTTACAACCTCGAAACTGGTTGAAACACAACAAACACTGTAATTCTGAAAATAATCAAGATATAAAAAATCGCCAATGAAAAACATTAGCAAAGTACCTGAAGTTCCTTTCGAGCCATCAAATCAAACGGAAAATGCGATAAGCATTTTTGCAATCTTTTTAACGATTTGAGGCATATGCTTTCTTTAATATATGATCACGTCTTCAATTAAGAACCTCTTTTCCTATTTTTGCCTACTTTTTTATGTTTGCTGTTTGTCTAATTGACCGTAGAAATTAAGTCAATTGCAATCGCTAATAGCTTTGAAATGGTGTGTCGATCAACAAATACATTGTTACAAAATCTGCTGTTGCTGTTGCTGTCGCTTGGTTGTTGTTGTTGTTGTTGTTGTTGTTGTTGTTGTTGTTGTTGTTGTTGTTGTTATAAAATCTGTCCTTGTTTCCTGCCTTATTCTATTTCAGACACAAACATTTAGACCCAGAGCACGTAGAACCATGCTGTCAAAGATCCTAGGGGTCATATGGTCTGGCTTTTCTGGCGTGCTATAATTTTAACATACAGGAAAGCGGCCGTCGAAAAACTCTCTTTCTTATCTTCACCATTGAATGACTACATGAATATATCCCTTCAATTCTGACAGGTACATAATGAAAACTCTTGTGAAAAAACAACTTAGGACGACACTAATGAATAAGTCAGCTGTTTGGATATCCTCATTAGTGTTTAAGTTCCAGCAAAAATAAGCGTCATTTAAAAGCAAGCATGGAATAAATCAAGCATTTAACGCAAAAGCTGTCGTCAGAATCGTAATTCCTCGCATGTGTGTGCCTCAAATTTATGGGATAATCTCTTCAAATAATGTTCAGTGATTTTCTTTGTAATTTAAAGCTGAATTCGGAATGGAGCGTTTTTCATGACGCAGCAAATTAATGGTTTCATTTGAAGATGTCTTAGCCTCATATGTGTCGAGCAGAATTTCAGTTATCCTAAAACTACAAATGGGATACCTTTGTCCACATCGTAGAATCAATTTAAAACTTCTATTGTGATTGAAATTATGAAAACTGTACTTTCCAGAAATCAAGATTCTTCAATCCGAACAAAATTGATTAACTACCAGCGGGATAGGCGCGCCACTTCTATTAAAAATAATGCATTGCTTGTGAAATAATCGTCAGCTCAAGATGTTATTTGTGGCAACAGGATGCTAGAATCTTTTGGCAGAAATCCTACAATGCATTTTGATATTCAGGTGGCACGCATTCGCGGAATTTCACAATGGATCTATCAGAATCATAGATCGTTTCATTAAGATAACTTCTGAAAATATTGAAGATTTCAGAAAATTCCAACTGTAGAAATTATAGCAAAGTAGATAAGTAATTTTCAATCCATTAAGTCCAGAGAAAGAAGCACTAGCCATTTACACTTGCATTTTGAAAATCTGACGCCTGTGCTTAACCCTTTCCGCCTCTGCGTCCCCATCTGGTCCCCACACCAAAAAAACGAAAACAAATAAAGTTCACATGATTGGCTCCAAATTTGGTTCAAAGTACAACTTGGACCTGCTGATTTCAAATCTGTCACAAAAGTGGCACAAGTGCATTTAAATGGCACAAAATACCGGGTGTCCCAAAAAAAAGTATACAGATTTGGTCAACACTAACGATCAGAACTTAGCATGAATCAATCCGAAATCATTTTTAAAACATTACTCGATAGTTAACTTGAACATAGATACCTTGTTTGTTGACATGGTGCTTTGAGAGTAGAGATATAAATCTTCAAAGGACAAATTTGCCACCACCTCCCAACCAGAGCTTTGGCGTTTTGGCCTAAGCAATATCCACAATTTGTTCCACTTAAAATGAATAAAGTTTACTTCGGAGCTCCCTTGATGATAAGCGTCACGTAAATTATATTTTGTGAAACGCATTTGTTGTGCAGTTTTATTTTTCTCTTCCTGGTTCAAATTTGTCCAAGTCTATTGTTGACTTATTAGATGTGCTTTAAGAATTTGTTAAGGCCAAAACGCCAAAGATCTGGTTGGGAGGTGGAGGCAATTTTTTCCTTTGAAGAATTATATCTCTACTCTCAAAGCACCAATGTCAACAAACAAGGTATCTATGTTCAAGTTAACCACTGAGCAATATTTTAAAAATGATTTCGGATTGATTCATGCTAAATTCTGATCGTTAGGGTTGACCAAATCTGTATACTTATTTTTGGGACACCCGGTACTATCATAATTATCAATAGGAAATGTTTACCCGATTTGGAACATAACTGGTACAAAGTACATTTTGAACTTGCTAATCTGATATCTAGCAGTAGGATTGCTGAAATCTTGTCACGAAAGAGTGGGACAGAGCATCTGATTGCACATGGGAAACGACCAAGAACAAAGATGATCCAATTTGCTCCAAAATTGATACAAAGTACAACTTGGACCTGCTAAATTCAAATCTGGCAACAATTTTCCAAAATTTTGTCACTAAAGTGGCACAAGTGCATTTAGATGGCACAAAATACTATCCTAATTTTCAATTATTAGTGTTTATCCAATTTGATTTAGTACAAAGTACATTTTGAACATTGATGATTTTATATGTGGCAATAGTTTTGCTGAAACCCTGTCATAAAGGTGGCACAAGTGTGCTAAAATGGGACAGAACATCTGGTTCCACTTGGAGAAACGACAAGGAGAAAAGTTCATCCAATTTACTCCAAATTTGGCACAAAGTGCAACTTCGACCTGCTGATTTCAAATCCAGAAACAATTTTTTTAAATTTTGTCACAAAAGTGGCACAAGTGCGTTTAAATGTCACAAGTTACAATCCTAATTATCAATAACTAGTGTTTATCCAATTTTGGACCATATTTAGTACAAAGTATATTGTGAACCGTGCTAATTTCATATCTGGCAATAGTTTTGCTGAAACCTTGTCACAAAAGTGGCACGAGTGCACTAAAGTGAGACAGAACATCTGATTGCACACGGGAAAACGACCAAGAATAAAGATGATCCAATTTGCTCCAAATTTGGTACAAAGTACAACTTGGACCTGCTAAATTCAAATCTGGCACCAATTTTTTTAAATTTTGTCACAAAAGTGGCACAAATGCGTCTAAATGTCACAAGTTACAACCCTAATTATCAATTGGTAGTGTTTATCCAATTTTGGATCATATTTAGTACAAATTGTATTATGAACAGTGCTAATTTCATATCTGGCAATAGTTTTGCTGAAACCTTGTCACAAAAGTGGCACGAATGCATTAAAGTGAGACAGAACATCTGATTGCACATGGGAAAACGACCAAGAATAAAGATGATCCAATTTGCTCCAACTTTGGTAACTTGATGTTATGAGGTTGATTTAACTTGATGTTATGAGGTTGTACCATGTGAGTTTATTTCATGATTTGCATGATTATTTGCTGATAACGACTATTTGGATATATGAAATTAAAACAAATAGTTCTAACATGTTTTTGATGTTCTCGCTATCTCTGGTGTAAAGCTGGATTTACAATTGATGGGATTTCGTGGTTTGATGCGGCGCGGCACCATAAAGTTTAATTACTTCAACTTTGTCACACTGCCGCTCTTCATTGTTACCCTGATTGCGTCAAGAATGACGCTTCAAGTTTAAATTCATTAACAGCTGCCAATTCGTGAAACATTTTCATATGATAGGCTAAATCTCGTCGCCATTTTGCAAGAGTACACGATAAGGAGGCTAGCCTGGCTTTAGAGGCAGGATTGTGGCGCCAGAAAGCATTTGGGCTGCCTCAACATAACGTCAGAACGCTCTGACCTTGGGCTTAATGACGTCGCTACGCACTTGTCGCAGATTGTAATACGTAATTTCGCAGAGAAAAGACAAAAAAGTTGGGAAAAAGTACGATACACCAATCAGTATAATCTTTCATTTTATCATCAATCATATCATACCAATCCCGGAAGTGTCCTTCAACAAACTTCCTCTTAATTTTTCGCTGCATAACAACAATGGCACATTCAAACTCATACAGGTGCCACTTTACCGGCAAAAATATAAAACAATGTTTGGAATTTCAGCCCATTGTCAAAAACATAAACTATTGTTTTGCTATTGTCTTGCTAAACAATTGGTATCTTAGTTTTTTATGTGCGTTTATTATGCAAAGTACCTACTGTACTTGTTAAGACAACATTCTTCTTTAATTGGTTGTTAATTAGCGGCTGAACAACAAGAATGGTACATTGAAACACAAACTGGTGCCATCGCAACATATCAACGATGATCATACATCAAGTCATGCGTATCATGCATTTATGATCTCATCAATACACCTCCGTCTAATTGCACCGGAAAATTCTATCCCAGCGATTTCTCAGACATAAAGTACCTACTGTACTTGTTAAGACAACATTCTTCTTTAATTGG
>REGM01000142.1:629531-655703 GCA_004194415.1 Aurelia aurita | reverse complement strand
TACATATTACTAACTACACTACTTACAAAACACTATACGATAATACGATACTACTAGAACGATTCTTGCTTCCCATGGTACATACAGTTAATCATGGTACTGAAACAATCCGATACAGAGGGCAGCGTATTTGGCACTCCCTTCCACAGGAAATTAAGGATTTTATTTCTGTGCAACAATTTAAGAATAAAATCAAATATTGGAACAATGAAGTTTGCGACTGCAGACTTTGCAGGCAGTATATTCCTCGGCTCGGCTTTTTATAGTGTTACACTATTTCTATATGAACTTTGTAATTTGATATAAACTTTGTAATTTTATTGACTTATTTTTACTTGTATATACGTATATATTTATTTAAAATTGTATTTAGTTTATTGGCTTAAGTTAGCTTTGTTATTTAATAGCTATGTAAGTTGCCAACTTTCAATAAATCGATTATATATATACCCCGGGTAGCAATAGACTGTGTCTACCCCGCAGCCATTACATAGAGGTGAGAAAAAAAAAACACAAAAAACAAAAGAAAAAGAAAGAACTACTAACGTCTGGCTCAAATTAGATTTCACGTGAAAGTGTCCGCGAATGAAACAATTTAAGTGTTTGTTTGTATCACTTCAATTATTCATAGGTCATAAGCCTCAAATCGAAAACTACGATGTTTTCTCAATTAAATAGCTTGGGATGCATATTTACGGGAAAGTAATTCTTGATATTGATACACGAAACTACGGAATAGAGCGGGTCTTACACTTCTGAACTTGGTAAAGTTCAAATAAGATTATTAAGGCCTTTCCCAGAACGTTTATGACTACGCCTCATAAAGATAAATTGCCTTTGACTAATGAGTTAATAGCATTTGACCAAGGGTTTCAGGAAACCTATAATGTGATTGTTAAATATTTACTTACCTTGTTTTGATTGTTATATTGTTATATATGATTGTTACATAAATTCTTGCCTTCTCATAAAAGCTTGCTCTTGTTCGCCTACACACCGAGTTAGTTAGGCTGCACCCGTTTTAGGCTGCCTGTTGCTTGTTTCTTTGTTTGCGTTTGCCAGTTGACCATTCATCCGTTGAAATTACTTTGTTTGTAACAGGTCTGATTACTCTGCGCGAGTGCCATTCATAGGCACAAAACATCATCACACATTCATTCCTGGCACCTTCACTGTACTCAGAGTGCTTTGGTTGCAGGCACACTTCTCCCAACCATTTGCTCGCAGGTACAGAATATTTTTAATGAGGACTGGTTTGCAATCGCTAATCGCTTCGTGCTGGCGCGTCAATCAAAAGCATCAGATACTACTGGGTGACCCAATAAAAGGCGCAATTTTGTGAAAAACGACCAAAATTTGATTATTTTTCTGAGCTTTGAATTTTCTTTTTGTGTATTTGAGTCAAGGGAAAAATAAATTTAGAATGTGATCATTACTTTATTCTTTCGCGAGAAAGATGACCAAATTACAGAATGAAAAACAATATTGTGAGCAATAGTATATTACACAAAATCCACAAAATATCGTATTTTAACGTAAACAGTCATATATCTTGCAATTTTCACATCAAATTCGAATCGTACTTGATATAAGTGCTTTATCAAGGACACGAGAAACCAATTTAAATGTTGGTACGGGATACAAATTATATTTCATAATCATTTGTTGTGATTTTGGAGCATACTTCAAAACCTGGTGGCTTGTAAAAGAAAAAATAACCGCAAGTTAAAAACCAACTCAAGCCTTTTTCACTGTATCTGAAATTAAGTTGGCTCTTCACACAAAAGTAAAGGGGAACAGTGTAGGGTAACAGAGACACATAAACTGTTATGTGGCTTTTTCCTCCTCCGCAGCCCCAAGATCCAATGCTTGTTCACAGAAATGAAAAAAATACCCAAGTGCCCAATTGCCCATGCCTCAAGTAGCATACTATAAAGAAGGACAGAAGTTGTTCTCTTAAAAAATTCAAAATGAATTTCAATTATCATACTTTTGACTTGGATGGCAGGGGTACTTATGCTTGGGGGGGAAGAGAGTGGGGCTAATTAAAGCTTTTTAACGTAATAACTCGTGCAATGTTGTCCGAAAACGTGCGATCATTGTCAACTTTGAGGACGATTTCCACTTAAAACACTCTTCTGCTCGTATTGACAGAGGCGTACCATAGAACAAGTTAGACAATGAAAATAAATTATGCATTGTCATCAGTGCATGCTACATAGTACGATTCGTGTTGATAGTCGTATAATTATCTTAACTGAAAATTCATCTTTAAAGCTTTGTCTTCTATCATTATTTTATTAATTAGCAAAATATTGACACATCTTTGAAGTCTTTTATACAGTCTTGCATGCCTCTACTTGACCTTTAAGGCATGTGCATACAAACGTAGCGATCACTTAGCAAAATGACACATTTGGAACCAGAAGTGCATGTTTGGCATCGTCTGCAATCTTCTCCAGGTCCTACGGGATAGCAGTGCTTGGCACAGTAGCCATACTTGAGACCTTGAAGAGAAACAGTAAAATTATTTTAAAGATTTCCTAAAATTCATAGCTAAAGCATTCCCAGAAGCCAGCTGAATAAGTTCTGTTATCATTTTATACCCGAACTTTAAGACGGCATCACAAAATTTATCTTCTTGGCCTAAAGAGCGAATTAATAGCTATTCAACATAATACAACCCATTTCTAGGCATTTGGTATGGATAAAATATTCATATGTAGGGATTTCAGACCGAAAACGTTACCTATACATAGAAAGAGATCCTACCTCACTTTGACCTATGTTTACTTTTTTACTCCTTGCGAATTTCCTATAAACTTATTTTACAAAAACTATATATCAAATGACAGCACACGTGTCAGGCTTCAACAAAATCACTATCCCAATTATGTCAGACCTCTCCTTCCAAAGAAATTTAGGTTTTTCGACCGGTAGCCATTCTTAGGCACCCTGCAGTATTTTGATTAATGAACTACTGTCCCCAGGCAGTGCAATGCAAACAATATCCTCTCACGATGTGGCACGATTATGTCAAAACGTATACAAACTAAAGTCTGTGTCAAATTAAAGTCTGTCTCAAATTAAAGTCTGTCTCAAATTAGATATCACCTGAGATACGCGATAACGCAAAAATTGCTCATCTTTCAATTACTTTATTCGCGGGCATTTTCAAGTGACATCTAATTTGAGACAGAGTTTAGATGTCACGTTAAAATGTCCGCCAATAAAAACAATTGAAGTGGTCTTCATAATTAATTTCGCGTTATCGCAAATCAGGTGACATTCAATTTGAGATGAACATTGGGCCTAATAATTACCTTGATAGAATCGTTTACACTTGTAACCTGGACAACAGTCATGTTTTGTTTTACAGGCAACTGAGCAACGAGTGACTTTGTTGTTATTGGTTGAAGGCTGAACAACGGAATTTCCACCAAAATTCTCATCGACACCAAAGTTGTCATTCTAGAAGTACAAAAATTTTCAAAGATATTCGTTATTTCGTTCCATAATCTGTAGGGTAGAATCATGGGTAGTTGGACGCCGCAGTTGTACTTACATTGCCTTCATGATAAGAGTGATTTCCTTCTGTATAATAATGTCTTTTTCTGTTTCCTATCCTTGTGTCAGCCTCCATTTTGAAAGTTCTGTTGTTAAGGAGGTTCTGTTGTTAAGGGTAGAACTATATACATACATTATTTCCTCCGTAGAGGCATATTAGTTGTGGCGCTCCTCCATAGAAGCACAGATGCAGTGTCTAACTACCCATGGTACAATGGGGCAAAATGGATGAGAGTGGGGCAAAATATGTCATTGGTAAATCTGTGGATTCACAGTTATTGTATTTTATTGCAGAAAATCAATTTCTATCATGAATAAAGACAATTTTATCAATCGAGAAAGTTGCAAGTTCACAACCAAACCAAGGACACTTTACCTCAATTTTAGATGCAAAAAGCGGATATGGCCTAAGTAGCGCCCGTTTTGATGCTGTATTGCGATGAGTCTCAGTTTGAGCCCAAAACAGTTCAATTCAATGCCGAAAACTGTGGTTCGTGTAGTCAGTCTAACTTCAACCCACTGATTATGTATTGACGTCTGACTAAAATCACTCAACTGTCTTTAACAAAAAATCGCTCAATTTTTTTTAAATTTAGATTTTGCCGGCTGCTTTTCAATAATATGTCAACTCTCGAGCAGATCGATAGGAGCTCCCTTGTTTTGGTCTGTAATCTCAAAATTATACCTTTTGTGACAAAATGGACATGATATTCGAAATCAGGGCAAATATGCTTACAGATGACATAACATCGATTTCTGGCTAGAGTCAGCTAGTTGTCTTGAGCCAGTAATCGGGGTATCTTTTAAAATGAGTTATATGAATTATATTTACACACTTTCTCGTAAAAAGCATCTTTTCGCCTGTATAGGCGTCAAGTCTGTGCAAAACTTTGAAATTAATTGTGTCAAATGTTATTGACATATTCTTTCAAATGAATTGCTCGAAGGGAACTGTAGGCAATTTGCCATAATCCCCCAGAGAGAGCATTTTCTATATCATAATTATTTTCAGAATTATGCGTTTCACACTTCTTCTAGTTTTGAAGTTGTGAAGTCATCACATTGCTAAATCATAAACCATAAAAGCTACAGACTTTTGCTTGCAGCAATCCTGTAGACCTTCTAAAAACTGAGGTTTGTTTGTATTGACGATATTGATTTTCCTCAATTATGGTGCTTTTAACGTTTTTCATAAAAGCTTCAGATAGTTCTTCTCCTACCTCCTTTCATAAAAAATAAATCGCAAACAAATTCCCGTAAAACATAAATCGCCAGAAAAGGACAACAACAACAACATTGTATACGATCAATTCAAACGGTTTGCAAAGATTTAACGCCTATCTACAATCGTATGTGTCCAAAAGGTTACTGGACAGCTGTCAAAGAAGGCCTAAAATGCTACCTCTGTACATTTCTAGCCCTCTCTTGGTTTCGAGTTCTCCCCCGAAGTCAATGTTGTATTTTTCCATCAAAAAACTGTTCTTGAACTTATTTTACTGTCAAGCAGTCCCAACGACATTGACTCGGGCTTTATCTTTGAAAAACCCAAGTTTTGATCAATCGTCCAATGACTTTTGGCCACGATTGTAGTTCAGCATTTTTATTAAGCCATCTGCTCGAACAGCCCTGAGTGGCCAATTACCAAGGCGACATCTATTTGCGGGACTGCTTTAAAATGTGCAAACCTAGATGATATTCATTTTCATATCTAAAAAGAGTTATTAACATCAGGCTCCCCACTCCTAAATTAGAAAGGATGCGAAAAACAGATGTTCTGCTTCAAACCATATGTTTGCGTCAAATCAAAAGCATTTTTTTTAATTTTCGCTTTTCAAATGCATATCAAGCAAAATTCGAAAATTCGAATCAGAATAACATATGTTCACATTTAAGAAAATTAACTTCGTCGGAATTCAGCACTTCTTGATTCATTAGTAATTGTGAAAAACTCGAAGTCTAACCTCTAAAAAGCATTTCTAAACAACAACGACCCGAGGAGCAACTGCGGCTCAAACTTGGACTCATACTGGCATAGGCGTCGAATCTTTACAAAACTTTCAAATCAATCGTGTAAAATGTCATTGCCCTGTTCTTTCAAATGAATTTCTCAAAGGGAACTTTAGATAATTTTCCATAATCCCAGAGAGAGAATTTTTGAAATCATCATTATTTTCAGAATTACAGCATTTTTATATTTCTGCTAGTTTTGAAGTTGTGACGTCATAAAAATTCTAAATCGTAAACCATAAAAGCTACAGATTTTTGCTTGATACCATCTTGTAGACCTTCAAAACCTGAAGTTTTCTTGTATCGATCACATTTCCTTTCCTCGTTCAATTTAGAAATTATGGTGCTTTTAATGTTTGTCAAAACTTTAGATACGTCCTCTCGTACATTCTTTCATAAAACATAAAAACGCCGTAATTCTGAAAATACTGATGATTTAAAAAATGCTCTCTCTGGGATCAAATCAAATGACACAAAGTCCCCTTTAAGCAATTCATTTGAAAGAATAGGGCAATAACATTTTACAAGATTATTTTAAAGTTTGCAAGGATTCGACGCCAATGTTCTCATACAATTAAAGCTCAAAAACAGACCTTTACCGGGTAAACTTTTGAACTTCGACAGAAACGAGACCGTTGAGCATTTGATTCATGAAGTGAAACTATTCGGTGTTTAAAATTGCTTCAAATATCAGTAGACGTGTGGCAAAGTATAGATTGCAATAATGATAGATAATCTTAAAAATACTTCTAAACGTATCAGGATGTGCCCTTCGTCAGTATTTGCTTCAGTAGTTTATTTAGGGTGTGTTTGATTGGTAATTCCAAACCTACCAAATTCTGAAAGCAGTAGACTTCGCAGAGACAGAAATATATTTCCCAATCAAACATAACAATCTAGAAACGGTATGTTTCAGATTCACCACCAGGGTTTGCTAATGAAAACGAAAATCTCTCCCATAGTCTGCCAAACCTTCTGCCTTTTGCAGTAGAAGGTTCACAAAGCCTTCTTAACCTACCAAACCTACCGTTTTGAGAATTTCAGAGTCAGTCAAACACAAAATAACGTGTCAACAATGTCTACCGTTTTAAGAATAGGTACCAATCAAACAAACCGTTGGAATTGCTTCTTCGAGCAAGTTCGACTGCTAGTTCAACTGACTGACGTAAGAGCAAGATCGAGGCAGCAAAGTCAAGTCCTGCTTTCGAGCAGGTCTATTACGAGTTCTAGTTTGAGTGGTTAGGGAGGAAATAGCTAAAGTAGTAGCATGGGTGGCTAGACATTACATGTGTGCTTCCATGGAGGAGTGCATATGTGTACTAATATGCTTCTGCGGAGGAATTTCAACAAAAGAAACTCCTTAACCCTATTCGTACTGGGGGGGGCGTTTTTCGCCCCCCCCCTAACACACTTTGCTACACTGCGCTAAAACCACACCAGATATGACAACCAGGCTTGGTGACTTTTAGTAAAATTAAGTTGGCAATTAAAATTTTTACATCTCATTGTTCTGACTTTGATCACGTGACCACAGTAACACCATATTTGGAGAGTGGTCAACAAAAAAAGGCTTAGAACGTCCATAGTTTTTGCCTCGCTTGTCCGATTGATCTCCAACATGCACCATTCGATTGCTTTTGATGAGTACGTTCATTTGATATATAATTTTTTCAAATTTGCTGACATCAGCAAAATTTAATATCTATGACGTCATTCACCTTTATGACGTCATTGTTCTAATTAAGAAGTGTAAAATATAAATAAATTGAATCTAATTTGGTTTATCGTCATTATTTAAGTCAATTTGAGTCCATATTTACTAGAAAAAGGGACAAAAACTGCGAAGATAATCAGCACATGAAACAAAAGAGTAATTTAAAGCTAATTATGCTAAAAATAGATACTGAAAATTGCTACAATGTATGTATTTTGAATCTATGATATGTTTCCTACTATTTGCAACAATGTTGGAGAAAATCGGTTGAGTAATTAATTAAATAGAATTTTTCTTGTCAAGAAGCTATAAATTTGTCAAATTTCCCTTGTTTTTTGGTTGCCTAGCAACGAATCACGTGACTAATTAATTACCATCGTTATATTTGAAAAGCTAATTGTGGGTGTACATAGCTTAAGTCCGAGGAGAATGAGGAGGCGAGGAGGCTACTTTTTAACCCCGAGGAGCCGAGGATTCTCATTTTTCGTGCGAGGGAGGAATTCCAAAAAAAATTTCAACTTACGAGGTGCGAGGAAAAAAATAAGATTAAGGACTGAGAAAATTCCTGTTTACATAAGATTTACATGTTGGCTGCAAAATTATTTTGGATCTAATCAAAAGCACAGTCAAAGTCTTATTTTCAAATCTTCTCATTTTACGCCAGTGATTAGAGTGTCCTTGATTTGTTAGATTTGTTTCGTTGTGACATCGAGGTGCGAGGAGTCAACTTAGTAATTTTTGTAATGCGAGGAGGTAACAATTGGAAAAAACGTATTTGCGAGGAGTCCTGATGGCGTTAAATGCGAGGTGGCGAGGAGGGGTTAATTTTTTGACCCCATGTACACCCTCCAAATAACAATAGAGGTAAGACTCATTGTTATACCTCTTGTAGTTTTGGAATAAAAGAGGGGGGGGGGTGAAAAACGCTAACCAAAGTACAACGCTAACCCAGTACAAGCTAACCAAAAAATCGCCCAGTACGAATAGGGTTAACAACAGAACTTTGAAAATGGCGGCTGACACAAGGATAAACGGAAATCACTCTTATCATGAAAGGGCAATGCAAGTACAACTGAGGTGTCCAACTACCCATGGTAGTAGTACTGACAACTAGGACGACGGTAATCATAATCAGTCTATGGTGCAGTTTATACAAAAAAGCTTGAAGGAAAATGTTGTTGTTTTGTTTTTGTTGGCAAATTGGCCAAAATTAAACAGAAATGGCTGCAAGAATTGCTGGTCGAGAAGATTACCTTCTCCAACGGGGGAACAAATTATCGGGTATTAAATAAAAAGCAGCATCAGGAAATGCTACATAAAACTTCAAGGGTCATGAACAGAGAAAAGGGTGCAACCTAAATTCGCATTGGTCCTTCTTCGCGTCAAGAGAAGAAGGCAATATTCGTAGCTTGACTTCGCCAATCTAGTGACCTTACGTTTCAACATGTTCTGGGGAAGCATGCCTCCGAGCTCCACTTGATGCATGTACCTTTGTTGTATGCTTTCCTTTCGGCAGTTTGCAGCTGTGTAAACTTCGGCGCCTTAAACTTTTACCTCTTGTGTCACTGCTGAGGATCGAGTTGCATCATATGTTTTCAAAAGTCAACAAAAATAATTTGTAGAAGGAATATAGTCACCTCGTCGTTGGAGTCGCCTTCAAAACAGACAACGCTTGCAACCACAAGTGCACAGATGATAATTTTGCGATAAGTGAAAGTCATCTTTCCAGTTATGCTACAAAGTAAATTATATTATTGTAAGGGAGATAGCAATGTTATCGAAATTAAAACATGCCGATCGTCTTTCAAAAATATCTATTAAATGTTCAAAATATCATGTGAACATGTTAAAATGAATTACCCGAGCGCTAAATTGTGTGGTATATAAGTAGGATAAAGAAAAAACCTAAACACGCCATTGTTTCTTTGGATTTGCTTGTTGGTGAACGCACCGGGATTACCAAATACAAAAGGCTATTTACAGACTATGAGGTCTCATCATGTATAGCAGGTCATTCACTTTAAGGCAAGTTTCTCACCAAGAATACTTTAAAGAGAACATTATTGCCTCAAATCTACATCTAAATTTATCTACGTAACCACTAATGGGAATCACTTGGGAGCTTGGGAGTAGTGATCTTAAAGTATATTGTGGCTAATCAGTAAGCCCCATTTGTTTTATTGACACATCTCTTAAACGTAATATTTGATCAGTATCAATGGCAAATGGCATTAATGCTATCTTTTGAGAGAAATGACATTTCATAAGAGCACTTATAGATAGCTCGTCAATTTGCAGTGCTTTGACATACATAGTCCTTGGTCTTTGGTTCAAATCTCGCTCCGCATCTTTTACTGCTTGCATTTTGCTCTTCGTCCTCGCCCTTCTTAATCATGCTTTGCAATAAATGCAAGTAAAAGATTTATGGGGCAGTACCCCAAACCCCCGTTGTTGTCTTCTTACTTCAATCCCAGAGGCCCACTCTTGTTTGCAACAAGGTCTTGAAATCCTCTCTGCTTTTTAACTTGCTAGAAGTCTCTCTCTTACTAAACAAGCGCGAATAAAATAAGTCTCGGCGATGTGATAACTACAAACCCAAATACATCTTACCTGCTCAAAATTTAAACCTTTCTCTATCTTGTCTGCTCTTCCAGCTAAAACTACTACGAAATGACTATTTGAGATCACAGGGTGCTTTATATCGACGCAGAAGATGCTTAGTGTCAAAACAAATGTCTGCAAACAATAAATATCTTAAGCAGCTGTTCACCTTAATCGTACACCACTGAATTATTCATATGGTTTTAGGCATATCAATCAGTGTTCCTCATTCCGGAAAGTTTGCGTGACATTAGTAAGCAGTTTTTCAACGCCAGAATTTAACCACATAGAAATGCCAGACCGTACGACCTGAAGACCCTTATAACTTTTACAGGACCATTTTGAGTACTTTTTATTTCTTAAAGGGAATCTGAGCATATATAAGCCTTTGGTAAAAATAGCCATGTAGAAACAATAGGCCGTGACACGTCCTGAACCATATTTGCATCTACGTCAACAGGAAATACTTATATCTGATAGGCTAGAATTAGACCGCAAGTGGCTTGAGCCACTTTTATATGCTTAGATAACCTTTAATGCTGGGAAATGTGTGGTCAGAAACTCCTTCCAAGGGAAAAGGATACGGCTAAGGAATAAAAAGAAAACGAATTTGTTAGCAGGCCTTCCTTCTCCTCTCAATATATGCTCACGTCTTCATCAATTGACAACCTCTTTTCGCATGAAAGCATTTTTTGCTTGCTTTATTTAGCATGGACTTCAAATCTTTAAAAAAGATTGCACAAATGCTTATTGCGTCTTCCTTTTGATTTAACGGCTTGAAAGGAATTTCAGTTACTTTTCTATTATTGGTAACTGGTAATTTTTGATATCTTGATTATTTTGGAAATGACAGCGTTTTGTTTTTTTTATTGAAAACTTCATGGAATGTTTTGGGAAAAATTGAAATCATCGTAAATCCTAAATTAATAGAGAAAAAAATGATGCAATCTTCAAAACCATGGTTTATGAAGGTCTACAATATGGCGGTAAGCAGAAATCTGTAGAATTTAGCAATTTGAAGACGTTACAACCTCAAAACTGGTTGAAACACAACAAACACTGTAATTCTGAAAATAATCAAGATATAAAAAATCGCCAATGAAAAACATTACCAAAGTAACTGAAGTTCCTTTCGAGCCATCAAATCAAACGGAAAATGCAATAAGCATTTGTGCAATCTTTTTAACGATTTGAGGCATATGCTTTCTTTAATATATGATCACGTCCTCAATTAAGAACCTCTTTTCCTATTTTTGCCTACTTTTTTATATTTGCTGTTTGTCTAATTGACCGTAGAAATTAAGTCAATTGCAAACGCTAATAGCTTTGAAATGGAGTGTCGATCAAAAAATACATTGTTACAAAATCTGCTGTTGCTGTCGCTTGGTTTTTGTTGTTGTTATTGTTGTTATAAAATCTGTCCTTGTTCCCTGCCTTATTCTATTTCAGACACAAACATTTAGACCCAGAGCACGTAGAACCATGCTGTCAAAGATCCTAGGGGTCATATGGTCCAGCTTTTCTGGGGTGCTATAAGTTTAACATACAGGAAAGCGGCCGTCGAAAAACTCCTTTCTTATCTTCACCATTGAATGACTACATGAATATATCCCTTCAATTCTGACAGGTACATAATGAAAACTCTTGTGAAAAAACAACTTAGGACGACACTAATGAATAAGTCAGCTGGTTGGATATCCTCATTAGTGTTTAAGTTCCAGCAAAAATAAGCGTCATTTAAAAGCAAGCATGGAATAAATCAAGTATTTAACGCAAAAGCTGTCGTCAGAATCGTAATTCCTCGCATGTGTGTGCCTCAAATCTATGGGATGATCTCTTCAAATAGTGCTCAGTGATTTTCCTTGTAATTTAAAGCACGCGCACGAGGAAATGTATACTTTACTCGCCTAATTTGTGTTTTTTGTGTGTCAAATCTTGCGTGAGCGGCCATGTTGTTTTGAATGACTGACCTTAACCGCCTGCGCATAGTGCTATCTGTGATAACGCAGTACACTGCGAGGCACTATGCGCAGGCGGTTAAGGTCAGTCATTCAAAACAACATGGCCGCTCACGCAAGATTTGACACATAAAAAAACACAAATTAGGCGAGTAAATTTTACGTTTCCTCGTGCGAGTGTTTAAAGCTGAATTCACAATGGAGCGTTTTTCATGACGCAGCAAATTAATGGTTTCATTTGAAGACGTCTTAGCCTCATCTGTGCTGAGCAGAATTTCAGTTATCCTAAGACTACAAATGGGATACCTTTGTCGAAATCGTAGATTCAATTTAAAACTTCTATTTTGGTTGAAATTATGAAAACTGCACTTTCCAGAAATCAAGATTCTTCAATCCGAACAAAATTGATTAACTACTAGCGGGATAGGCATGCCACTTCTATCAAAAGAAAGCAGGGCTCTTAAAATACACGTCAGCTAAAGATGTTATTTGTGGCAACAGGAAGATAGCATGTTTTTAGCAGAAGTCCAAAAAGTCCTGGGAAATAAATAGTCTTCAATACGAGAAAAATGGATTATCTACTAGCGGGATAGGCATGCCACTTCTATCAAAAATAACGCAGGGCGTTTGAAATACACGTGAGCTCAAGCTGTCATTTTTGGTAACAGGAAGATAGCATATTTTTAGCAGAAGTCCTAAAAGTCCTCGGAAATAAATAGACTTCAATACGAGCAAAATTGATAACTACCAGCGAGATAGGCATGCAACTTCTAACCAGGGCCGTCCAAAAAGTCCTCGGAAATAGATAGTCTTCAATACGAGAAAAATGGATTATCTACTAGCGGGATAGGCATGCCACTTCTATAAAAAATAACGCAGGGCGTTTGAAATACACATCAGTCAAACATGTTATTTGTGGCAACAGGAAGATAGCATATTATTTATCAGAAGTCCAAAAAGTCCTCGGAAATAAATAGTCTTCAATACGAGAAAAATTAAATTATCTACCAGCGGGATAGGCATGCCACTTCTATCAAAAATAACGCAGGGCGTTTGAAATACACGTGAGCTCAAGCTGTTATTTGTGGCAACAGGAAGATAGCATATTTTTAGCAGAAGTCCTAAAAGTCCTCGGAAATAAATAGACTTCAATACGAGCAAAATTGATAACTACCAGCGGGATAGGCATGCCACTTCTAACAAAAATAACGCAGGGCGTTTGAAATACACGTGAGCTCAAGCTGTTATTTGTAGCAACAGGAAGATAGCATATTTTTAGCAGAAGTCCTAAAAGTCCTCGGAAATAAATAGACTTCAATACGAGCAAAATTAATAACTACCAGCGGGATAGGCGTGCCACTTCAATCCAAAAGAAAGCAGGGCCTTTGAAATATGCAAATAGGCATTACTTCTCGCTTTTGATTGAATGGCTTGAAAGAAATTCTAGCTACTTTGTTATAATTCTACCGTTTTACTTTTTAGAAACATTTAATATTTTCAAAAGTACAGCATACTTTGTATTTCAGCTTGTTTGCGGACTTGACATCATCAAATTTCTAAATCGTAAAACAGAAAAGTTAAAGACTTTTGATATCGTATTGTAGACATTCATAAACTATGGTTCTCTTGAAAATTAGTCCATAGCTCCTCAAGAAAATTTGAGATTATGATGGTAACTATTTTGATTTATAAAAAAAGAGTAAAAACCCTGTAATTCTGGAAATAATGAAGATTTCAGAAAATTCCAACTGTAGAATTATAGCAAATTAGATTGAGATAGTTTCAAGCCATTCAGTTTAGAGAAAGAAGCACTAGCCATTTACACTAGCCTTTCTGTAGATTTGACCACAGGCAATAATGCACCGTACTTGTATGTTAGAAATGAAAGGTAATTACCTTGATAATGTTGTTTTCCCTCGTTTTGTTGTCTCTTCGGCAAGGCCTAACCACGAGAAGTCCGCCATTGCTGATTGCTAAATCGAACAGTTTTTCAGTGTACGTTTGAAACGATGACATCGCTGCGTAGGATACCCGAGGCGTGGGCGCCGCAGGCGCCAATTCGATTCGCCATGCCGAAGAGACAACACAACGTAAACTTTCATTTCTAACATGCAAATACGGTGCATTATTGCCCGTGATTTGACACCAATGCTTGATTCACTTGAAGCAAAACATTACTGGTTCATGTTGGAGGAAATTCAATCTCAAAATTTAAGATAACATATTAAACTATTTTTTAGGCTTAAAAATTGTAAAGAGATTCGGATGCAAAAAACGAGAAGATTTAGCACACTTAGCCAAGGGTGTCATGACACCTATTAAGTAATTAATAAATAAATGTTTATTTACCTTGTTTTGATTGTTGTTGTCTTCTTTGTTTTGTCTCTCCCAGCCTTGGTTTGTGAGCAACATTTCAACCGACCTTGGCCTAAACTGGCCCCAACCGCTTTTTCGAATCTAACTCCATTGTATTCCTGTGTGCATGTGTGCCTTCGCAGAAGAAAAGGTTTTAAACCGCAACTACAAGGGAGCTAGATTCGAAAAAGCGGTTAGGCCCAGTTTAGGCCAAGGTCGGTTGAAATGTTGCTCACAAACCAAAGCTGGGAGAGACAAAACAAAGAAGACAACAACAATCAAAACAAGGTAAATAAACATTTATTTATTAATTACTTAATAGGTGTCCTGACACCTTTGACTTAGCACACAGATTTGTTTCAAAGTCATAATCTGATGACGACATAAGTCAGAAAGGCGCCACTGTGCTAAATCTTCTCGTTCTTCTGCATCCAAATCTCTTTGCAATTTTTCGTACTGAATTTATTTAGTCCCAAGAGAGGAAAAAGAATAGAGTCTAAGTATGTTACAATAGCGCCGCGGATACAAGCGTGCCAGTGATTTTAAGTTGTTTCTTGCATGTGAAATAGTGACAGTATAAATAGTTTGTACAAGAGTCTAAAGGTCACACGGTCGATAGCTCGTTGCTGATCAGAAANAATAGTCCTCGGAAATAAATAGACTTCAATACAGGCAAAATTAATAACTACCAGCGGGATTGGCATGCCACTTCTAACAAAAATAACGCAGGGCGTTTGAAATACACGTGAGCTCAAGCTGTTATTTGTGGCAACAGGAAGATGGCATATTTTTAGCAGAAGTCCTAAAAGTCCTCGGAAATAAATAGACTTCAATACGAGCAAAATTAATAACTACCAGCGGGATAGGCGTGCCACTTCAATCCAAAAGAAAGCAGGGCCTTTGAATTATGCAAATAGGCATTACTTCTCTCTTTTGATTGAATGGCTTGAAAGAAATTCTAGCTACTTCGTTATAATTCTACCGTTGTACTTTTTAGAAACATTTAATATTTTCAAAAGTACAGCATACTTTGTATTTCAGCTTGTTTGCGGACTTGACATCATCAAATTTCTAAATCGTAAAACAGAAAAGTTAAAGACTTTTGATATCGTATTGTAGACATTCATAAACTATGGTTCTCTTGAAAATTATTCCATAGCTCCTCAAGAAAATTTGAGATTATGATGGTAACTATTTTGATTTATAAGAAAAGAGTAAAAACCCTGTAATTCTGGAAATATTGAAGATTTCAGAAAATTCCAACTGTAGTATTATAGCAAAGTAGATGGAGATAGTTTCAAGCCATTCAGTTTAGAGAAAGAAGCACTAGCCATTTACACTAGCCTTTCTGTAGATTTGACCACAGGCAATAATGCACCGTACTTGTATGTTAGAAATGAAAGTTTATTACCTTGATAATGTTGTTTTCCCTCGTTTTGTTGTCTCTTCGGCAAGGCCTAACCACGAGAAGTCCGCCATTGCTGATTGCTAAATCGAACAGTTTTTCAGTGTACGTTTGAAACGAGGACATCGCTGCGTAGGATACCCGAGGCGTGGGCGCCGCAGGCGCCAATTCGATTCGCCATGCCGAAGAGACAACACAACGTAAACTTTCATTTCTAACATGCAAATACGGTGCATCATTGCCCGTGATTTGACACCAATGCTTGATTCACTTGAAGCAAAACATTACTGGTTCATGTTGGAGGAAATTCAATCTCAAAATTTAAGATAACATACTAAACTATTTTTTAGGCTTAAAAATTGTAAAGAGATTCGGATGCAAAAAAAGAGAAGATTTAGCACACTTAGCCAAGGGTGTCATGACAACTATTAAGTAATTAATAAATAAATGTCTATTTATTTTGTTTTGATTGTTGTTGACTTCTTTGTTTTGTCTCTCCCAGCCTTTGTTTGTGAGCAACATTTCAACCGACCTTGGCCTAAACTGGGCCCAACCGCTTTTCGAATCTAACTCCATTGTATTCCTGTGTGCAAGTGTGCCTTCGCAGAAGAAAAGGTTTTAAACCGCAACTACAAGGGAGCTAGATTCGAAAAAGCGGTTAGGCACAGTTTAGGCCAAGGTCGGTTGAAATGTTGCTCACAAAACAAAGCTGGGAGAGACAAAACAAAGAAGACAACAGCAATCAAAACAAGGTAAATAAACATTTATTTATTAATTACTTAATAGGTGTCCTGACACCCTTGACTTAGCACACAGATTTGTTTCAAAGTCATAATCTGATGACGAGATAAGTCAGAAAGGAGTCACTGTTCTAAATCTTCTCGTTCTTCTGCATCCGAATCTCTTTGCAATTTTTCGTACTGAATTTATTTAGTCCCAAGAGACGAAAAAGAATAGAGTCTAAGTATGTTACAATAGCGCCGCGGATACAAGCGTGCCAGTGATTTTAAGTTGTTTCTTGCATGTGAAATAGTGACAGTATAAATAGTTTGTACAAGAGTCTAAAGGTCACACGGTCGATAGCTCGTTGCTGATCAGAAACCCCTCCCCACCCCTCCCATAAGATTTTAGTGTACCGGCATTATCAAGTAGTGGATGTTAATTGTATTTGATTTATCTATCGATATTCGATTCGCCATCCCATAGTGATAAACCCTGACAGGCTACTGTAATGATCTAACCTGGATGGCTCATCAAGAGTATGCTATGTGATACAACTTTGTAGAATTTTCGTCTTGTCTTATTTACCTAATTTACTTGTATGTCATGCACATGTCTTTTCGCAAACTGCTAAACTGACCAGTACTACTGTTATGAAAGACTCTTAGATATAACTGTAATTAGATACTAAATAAATGTAGTTATTTCGGTTGAATGAAATGAATTAGAAAATAAAGTACTTTATCTACCAAAATTTAAGGATTACATTTAATTTTCAATTAAGTTGGTAATAATTTGGATAATATATATATATGTATATTTGTCATTTGAAGATTGAGAAGTTCTAATTAGTCACTTCGAGTGGACCATTGATAAACCATCATGGCATGACTCTTCCCAACTCCATTCCAGCAATCATCGGACTGCCCATCTCTTGAGTACTGAACTTGATCTAGGGGCCCAAACCAACACTCGCCATAAAACTCCACTGCAAAGAACTGTGGAGAATACTCTCGCTCAACCAGGGCAGATAATTTTACAATACGATTGCACGAAATAAATGCTTAAAGACCAACTGCTAACCATGATCCTTTATGGCGCCAAAGTCGACTTTCGTAATATCTGAAAGTCATTTCTGGCCAAGGTTCTCTTTGTCTTGCTTTTCATTCGGAGCACAAAGGATCATGGTTGACAATGGGTCTTTAATTATAAGGCCAAAATAACAATGGCAGACAATGTAACAATAAGATCCATACTTTTGATTGACACGCCAGTACAAAGCGATTAGAGATTGCAGACAAAGGGAAGTCCATGCCCGGTTGGTCACGTCATAAACAAAAACAACGTAAGCATCAAAGGTTGCTCTGAAACCCAGGTAGCTACGATCCTGGACAAAATATGTTGGAACAACGTAAAATTTTACAAAATCAAGTGAACAACACCCTCGATACAATGTTGCTTTGATCTCTTGCAGCTTCAAGATGTCATCCAACATTGTAAAGGGGGTGAAAGGGGGTTGTCAAAGTGTAGAAATGACAAGAATTGATTGAGATAATCAGAGGAAACACAATTTTGTTCCAGATATTTTGTCCAGACTTGTAGCTCGCTTGTTGTGCATGCCAGACGCCGATTGGTAGGCGATTCAATTCTGGTATTGTTTGGCTATAATTAAAACCATTACTGCTCTGCTTCTGAACCAAGTAAATAAAATGTCTTTTGTTTGCTTGTTTGTCAACTTATTTTACATCGATTATTTACATCTAGCTTACTATCTATATACAAATGTACAAAGTAAGCTAAACTAAATCGATAAATTGATAATAAATAAATATTTTTACAGTATTTTAATAATCTAACTAAATGACGACTAATTCCAGGACACATATTGACAAGCAATACATTTACAGCTTGGGCCATCCCACTTTTTTATCATAGTTTTAAAGCTATTTAAATTTTGGGCGGACTTCATTTCGTTTGGCAGTCTATTCCAGATTTGAGGTCCCAATGATCGAAGGCTATTTGAACCGAAAGTGACTTGATTTGGTCTATAATGCTGTAAGTCATTAAAGTTTCTTAAAGGGTAATTAGCAGATTTTATTTTGAAAATGTCGTGCATGAAAGACCGGTTTAAATTTTTCATTGTCTGAGTCAGAAGTTGAGATATATCCTTCTTTCGATACATGCTCATGTCTGCTCTTAAAACCGTCTTTGGCATGCACAATGCGTGAGCTAGCTACCTGGGTTTCAGAGCAACTTTTGCAGCTTGCTTTGTTTTTGTCTATAATTCGACCAACCGGGCATAGAAATCCCTTTGTCTGCAATCGCTAATCGTTCGCATTGGCGTTTCAATCAACAGTAGCGAATCCTATTGTTTCATTATATGTACTTGTTCTTCCGCTCAGAAACAGAGAAGAAGAATAGGCTTCAAATTGTTGAAAAAGCTGGCGTAAATGGCTATTACATGTTTCTTTGGATTGAATAGCTTGAAAGGAACTTTGGGTACTTTACTACAATTGTACCGCTAAACCAACTTGTTTACTCGTCCAACGTATAAAATCATAGGTTCATGTCTTGAGGGGCTAATCAATCGAAAAATCTCGTATATTTTGGCAAAAAATCTAAAAAATCTTCAAAAATCACACAAATTTCAATAATCTCGAAAAATAATTGAAGATCCAAAGAATCTTAAAGAATCTTAGAAACCTCAGGAAATCTAAAAAATCTTTCAGGATAAATGATCTTACCTCATAATTCAATTCTTTTGCTTTATATGCGCAATTTGTAACAGTCTTTGACAAATTCTTCCAATCAATTTGCGATCGATAACTGACATATTGTGGGAATGGTCTTTTGCCGCAAATAACTCCATTATCTTTATAGCAACCAATTGTTTTAACTTGCAAATGAAAAAAAATAATCATTATTTTCATATCCAGATAAAAAATTTACAGTAAATGTTACTATCTACTCTACACATTGATACTATACCAACATACAACACTTTCATCTTAACTGACTCTGACACAATTTTTTTAGTTTTTTATCATATAATCCAATAAAATGCTACAATACATATTACGACCTACACTACTTACAATAATTACTCTACAATACTACTAGGACGAATATCCCCGGGGAGCAAAGGGCTGTGTCTACTCCGAGGCAATTACATAGAGATAAAAAAAACTACTGCAACTACACAACTAAACAACACATGACAGAAATAAGAACGATCTAGCACCTAAGTCTGTTTCATATTAGATGTCAGATCAAAATAGTGGTAAGGAGAGTAACCAGTGGAAAAAAACTNGAATCTTAGAAACCACAGGAAATCTAAAAAATCTTTCAGGATAAATGATCTTACCTCATAATTCAATTCTTTTGCTTTATATGCGCAATTTGTAACAGTCTTTGACAAGTTCTTCCAATCAATTTGCGATCGATAACTGACATATTGTGGGAATGGTCTTTTGCCGCAAATAACTCCATTATCTTTATAGCAACCAATTGTTTTAACTTGCAAATGAGAAAAAATAATCACTATTTTCATATCCAGATAAAAAATTTACAGTAAATGTTACTATCTACTCTACACATTGATACTATACCAACATACAACACTTTCATCTTAACTGACTCTGACACATTTTTTTAGTTTTTTATCATATAATCCAATAAAATGCTACAATACATATTACGACCTACACTACTTACAATAATTACTCTACAATACTACTAGGACGAATATCCCCGGGGAGCAAAGGGCTGTGTCTACTCCGAGGCAATTACATAGAGATAAAAAAAACTACTGCAACTACACAACTAAACAACACATGACAGAAATAAGAACGATCTAGCACCTAAGTCTGTTTCATATTAGATGTCAGATCAAAATAGTGGTAAGGAGAGTAACCAGTGGAAAAAAACTTATCTTTAAGTTTCTTTAATGTAAATACCACCTGCCATCTAAAATGCAGCAGACTTTATAAATAAAAGAGACAATTTACGGATGGGGACTTTGTGGTCACATGTTAGCACACATTAGCACACATTGTGGACACACATTAGCTACGATACTGCAATTAACCCTAATCCACATAGGGGGTGTTTCTCATCCCTCCTTACAGTTTTCCCTTCTGGGCGTTTCTTCGTTATGGCAAAAGCCAAGACCTTGAATTTTCGTGCATTTGACTTATTATCTTTCAGATAAATTTTGGTAAAAAAATTTTCAACAATAGAGCTCAAGTATCATGCGATATGCCCATATTTGGAAGCCTGCATTTGCAAAATAAACTTCTGATTATTTTGATTATTTAAAAGCCAAGATTTGGTTTAACATTGTGATTTTACAGCAAAATTCCTTTGATTTCAATTATTCGTAGATCATAAGACTCAAATCGAAAACTACGATACATTCTAAACTAAATTGCTTGGGATGCATATTTACCAGAAAGGAATCCTTGGTATTGATACATGAAACTACGGAATAGCGGGTCTTACGCTTCTGAACTGGGTAAAGTTCAACTAAAATTCTTAAGGCCTTTCCGAGAGAGTTTATGACTACGCCTCATAAAGACAACTTGCCTTTGACTAATGAGTTAATGAGTATATTTAGCATCTGACCAGATGGCTCTTTTAGAATAGAAGCATTTCTAACAAAATATTGTCTTAGTAAATTTAAAAAATGGCTGTCATAACCTATGCAATCTCTTTAAGAACGTGAAAAATTGACAATAAATGGCAAACTGTATTGACGATTCATTAACGAGCTCTAAATTGAAAATCAATGGCAAAATCAATTGTTAGTTTATTAAAAAGCTGTGAATAGCTTGCAGCCTTTTAGTTGCTTAGCTAAAAACTCGCTGTCATAACCTATGCAATCTCTTTAAACCTAAGAACGTCAACAAGTTGACAACAAATGGCAAACTATATTGACGATTAATTATCAAGCTTTAACTAGCAAAAACCCTTTTTATCAAATAAATTAAAAATTAATGGCAAAATCTATTGATAGTTTATCAAAGAATAGTAAGCAGCTTGAAGCCTTTTTTTAGTTGCTTAGCTAAAAATTGGCTGTCATAACCTATGCAAAGAACGTCGAAAATTGACAATAAATGGCAAACTGTATTGAAGAGCTTCAAATAACGAATTTAAGCCCTCTTGTCTAATAAATTGAAAATCAATGGCAAACTCCGTTGATAATTCATCAAAAAGCTGTGAATAGCTTGCAGCCGTTTAGTTGCTTAAAATTTAGCTTTAAAAGATATCAGGTTACTCTTATCGGGTGGCCAGAAATCTTTTATCATCAGAAAACATTAAAGGGGATCAGAATATTGCTTACGACTATGTCTGACACCTGAATAAAGGATTCTTATTAGCAAACCTGCTTTAAAAATCTTCTAATGTCGGTAGCCTATTTGTAGTGAATTTGGCAGTTAAATATTGATCAAACATGTTAGTAGGATCCTTTTAGGGCCTGTCTAAATGAGCCCAGGCTGCCTCTACAGAACACTACTTACGACTGTATATCTGACACCTGATAAAGGGATTCTTATTAGCAAACCTGCTTTAAAAATCTTCTAAATGTCGGTAGCCTATTTGTAGTGAATTTAGCTGTTAAATATTGATCAAAAATGTAGTAGGATCCTTTTAGGGCCTGTCTAATTGAGCCCAGGCGGCTGCTTATGACTATCTCTGACAGCTGATAAAAGGACTCTTAATAGCAAACAAGTCTTGTAGATGTCGGCAGTTTATGTCAAAGTGAATTTGGCAAATATAGATAAAATGTTAAGTAGAAACCTTTCAGAGCATTATAAATCGACAGTTGCTGAGGTATGCTTCGCACGACCTATCAGCGAAAATTCAGAGCTGCTTCATGACTAAAGTACTCCCAAAACGCTTGTATACAAAAATTGCTTTTGGACATAGAACTGCCATTTTATTGCAAAATATTGCAAACTAGGTATCATTCGACAGAATTTAGCGAGTAGAACTTTAATATTGTAACGGTTATGAAATGTTGGGAAAACTTATTTTTGGGAATTTAAAACAAAGATTTCGAGCGTTAAAAATTAAAGCTAGCAACATGAAGAACAAAGCCATCTGTTCTACACTTTCTTGGACTATCGTCCCTAAAGGTTTATACCAGTTTATGAACCAACCCTTGAAAGTTTAGGGTTAGTCCCTAATTTTGGGGCACCTAGTGTTGCAATCAAGGATCATCCACTACATATCCTAAATTTCTCCTTTGCCAAAAGTTAAGTTAATGCGGTTGTCCATTCGAACGAATGCTATAGCAGAATCTTCAACGAATTCCCTCCTTCTTTCTCCATTTCAAGTAATTTGCTTTGCTTGAACATTTGTAGTGTGTTCCTCTCGCATGGGTAACCACCAGAAATACATGAAATTTTTGCAACAATGAGCTATGCTTGAGTAGTTCCTTTGTTTATAGCACAGGGTTCAAATCCATAAAAAGGAAGTATAAAATTCTGTTACCGTTTTGTTTGAATTGAATGACTTGAAAGGAACTCAGGGTACTTTTCTGTAATTCTACAGTGGAACTTGTTTTATATCTTAATTATGTTCAAAATAGCTGCGTTTTTTTTTTTATTGAAAGAATTCAAGAAAAACTTTGAAAAAAACTAAAATCGTTGTAAATCCTAAATTAAGATAGGGAAAATGCTGCAATCTTAAGAAACCCATAGTTTCTGAAGGTCTACAATAAGTTGGCAAGCAGAAATCTGTCGCCCTTCTGGTTTATGATTTAGAAATTTAATGACGTCACAGCCTCAACTATATAGAAATACCACCATTTTGAACATAATCAAGATATCAAAGAATTTCCAAACATGGCCTTTTCAAAGATTTGAACCCTATCCTTTGTTTACAGTCTATCACCTTCAGAAATTTCGCAATCTCTCATTGTCCTGTTTTCTTGCTACTTCGAAAAAATTCAAAATTTTCCACCGGTGAATTTCGCTGGCGAAGTTGCTTAGGCTAGTCTGCACTTTAGCGGACCAGCTTTCAATATGGGCAAGTTATGTGTCAAGGGGGAAGGGTTAGGGTCAGGGTTATGCTTTGGAAAAGGGGTTTTTAGGGTAAGTTAGGGTAAGTTAGGCTTAGTTAGGGTTAGATAGGTTTAGTTAGGGTGGGTAAGGTAGGGTTTAGATAGGGTTAGTAAGGTATTTGGTCAAATACGTTCCCGAGAGATATGACATAAAGCTGGTCCGCTAAAGTGCAAGTCATCCCGTTGCTTAAAATCCTCAAGATTTAAACGGAAACTGGCAATAAGGGAGTTGGGGACAACAAAGGCGAAGAATTTAAAAAGCAATATGAAATAACTGCTTACTGTAATATGGTTGTTGTGTTGTTTTCGCAAATATTCCCGTTGGCGTGCTTGGGGTAGGGGTAACTGAAATGAAAAAAATAGGTTTGTATGTTATACAGTCTCTCTTCACTCAACTCATAAACACTTCTTAGTTCACGGTCTGATAATGAATTTAACCATCATCAGTTAGCGTGCAAAAAGGTGCTACTTTGTACGCCTTTTTCATTCAAGCGTAGATAAAAGAAGCTTTTAGAAGCGTTCTGTAATACCACAGGGAAACCAGGAAATAATTGTCGCTAAAAATAAATTTTGCTAAAATAAAATGTGTCTTTCTTTATCCCTTGTGCTCTTAGTCATTTTTGTACCTTAGTCCCCTGTGCTCTGCGAAAGACTACGTATCGATAAGCTTTCGCGGAGCACAGGGGACTACGGTAAAAAAATGACTAAGCACACAGGGGATAAAAAGACAAATTTTTTTTAGCAAATTTTATTATTATCAACAATTATTTCCTGGTTTCCCTGTGGTAATAGACAGTGCTCTTTTGTGATCTAAAAGGCAGCTCAAAAGGAGGACTACAAGAACAGTATCTACTTGGACTGGACCTTGACTGGACCCTCAGACATGAAAATCGAGGAAATATTAAGCGCTGTGGTTGATGTGAACCAAGTTTATAAATTTGGCCATTAGTTGAATGAACAGGTATTTTGCATTTATTTGTACAGCTATTTTTTACTAACTTGTAGCATGTTGTCACGTCAATACCTTCTATTCAAAAAATCCAGTTGCATCTTCTTGAAAATTTTCCAGGATGGATATATATGGGCCTCATACTGCCTAGCTGCACTGATGAGCCACGAAACTGGTATGTAGCTTGAATTATAAGGTGCTTGTGGATTTCTTTCTACGATGGGTAAATATCTCGTTGTGCAGGCGGAAAAAGAAGGCATAAAAAACGGAGAGATCGAACAAATCTGCTTGCACGACTTTATTTGTCTCATTCAAAAGCTGATAAGGAGGCAATATAAATCTTGTAAATTTTTATGTAACATACCTATATCTGCTATTTGTGGTGTACAAGAGCCCTCGAAAAATTTCACGTCATCAATTGCGATGTCTCCTTTGTAACCACCAGCACGTTCGCCTTCAAATACCACCTGAAGATGAGCAATGATAATACACCATTTTGACGAACGAACGCCATTATGGAAAGTTTTCCAAAATTTGTTGCACGAAATTTTCGACTCCAGATTCGGATTCAGCACTCAGGATATAATCTAGCTGCAAGATTTCATGTTCCTAGTTTTTGCTATATTGATTTTAAAATTATAGAAAGTTTTGATGTTCTAAAGGATTTGACTGCGAATCGTTCAGGGGTAGACTTCTACCTCTGAACTCTTTTGGTGGTCAAATCCCTTATAAAATAGACAGATTTATACCACCATAAAATCAACATACCAAAGATAGGAGCATGAAATATTGCAGCTTGAGCTAAACTACATTTGAGTCCTAAATCTGGAGTAGAAAATTTTATATGATGACATCTGGAAAAATTTAACAATCGATCTTTTAACTATTCTACAAAAGAGTCTGGATCGAGCGACATTTTCATACATTTTTATTCGAAACGTTCGAATGAGTGGCGTTGAGGCTTCTATCACTTTTGTGCACATTGGAAAATTCTGCAAAATCTACAAAAATATCATTCGATTCAGACTCTTTTGAAGAATAGCTAAAAGGTCTATGGCGGCCGTTCGTCGAAGTGATGTATTAAAGGGTCTGTTTCAACAAGATGGCACGTGCAAGGCATGCTGGTTGGAACAGACCCTTTAAGCCCCAAAAACGTTATTCGTGCAGTTGAAACATCATTTGGCATGCGAAATATCAGTCGAAATATCACAAGAAGTTTTATTTTATTTTTTTATTTTTTTTATTTTAAACATATTTACCCTGGGATACAATTCAGTTAAGTAATTAAGCAACTGCTTTCCAATTGTCCCAGCAACAAAACAAAAATAGCTAATAAACCTAAAGATACAAACCTATTTACACAAATTTCATATAAAATAGCTACTAAATGTGAAAAAGAAAATAAAGATAATACTTTCGATACAGATCAGCTTTCCTTGAATATTCTCAATTCAAAGCCTTGAGTTTCGTTTTGAATGACTGAATCGAAGGGGCTAATTTCATTTCCGAGTTGAGTTTATTCCATGCATTGGCTCCAAGAAACGCAAATGATTTTTGGCCATAAGATGTTCTCATTTTTGGTACAGCAAGATTGCATTTGGTATTGCGTAAAACCCTGGTATGAACATCAGACAATCTGGAGAAAATGTTACCTAGGTTTTCAGGTGCAAGGTCATTTAAAGATTTATATACCATTGTACATGTTTCTCGATTGATCAGTTTATCAATTGACGGCCAGCCAAGCCGCTGCAATAGAGGAGCAGCTGGAGTGTCAAAAGGGCTACTTGTAACAATTCTAGCAGCTCTGTTCTGTAATTTCTGCAAGGTTTT
>REGM01000142.1:591942-612674 GCA_004194415.1 Aurelia aurita | reverse complement strand
AATCGTATTCACGAACGGGCATTACGGATAACCTACAAAGATATGAGATCAGATTTTGATACAATGTTATTCAGAGACAATGCGGTCCCAATCCACGTAAGGAATTTACAGCTGCTGATGACTGAGATATATAAGACAAAATGGGATCTTAATCCTAGTTTCATGAAAGAGGTTTTCGTCGAAAAACACAGTCCGTATGGGTTAAGAAGCTGCCATAATCTACTATTGCCACAAGCGCGTACTACGTGCTATGGCTTGGCGACGATATCGTTTCTTGGGTGTAGATTATGGCAGGCACTTCCCAATGACATAAAACAATCAGATACCCTCTCCTGCTTTAAAAGGAAAATCAAAATCTGGAAAGGAGAGGGATGCAATCGTAGACTATGTAGACCTTTCGTGGCTCAGGTTGGGTTCTTGAGCGGATAGAAATTCGATGCACTGTGTGTAAATATCAAAAAAGAAAACATTGTAAATATTGGAAACATTGTAAATATTGTATAAATCTGTTGCCAAGTATTCTGTATTGTATTTTTTCTTTTTTTAAACAATTCTACTTTGTTAGATAGTAGGCTTGAATTAGCTTTTATTTTATAGCTATTTATATGTATGCCTACTTTAAATAAATCGATAATAATAATAATTACTGAAAATGTCCATGTAAACACGACAAATTTCAGCTCGGGGCGCGTTGAAATCAAATCGCTGCATTTTGGAATGTTGGCAGCCCACTGTTTCCTTTGTTTGCAACCGCCTTCATATCATGTGACCTAATCTCAGCCCGTGTTGTGATTTCATGTAAAAACAAAGCAAATAAGCGATGCTTCCAGAACTCAGCCCTTTTTTAACTCAGCACGGGCTGAAATTTCTCATGTGAAGGGTCTCTTAGCCACATAAAATGGATTAATGTATGTATTCATGTAATACCACGACATAAATACTTTGAAACTCTCATAGAACGGGTCATTATGACCTGAAGGATTGAATTTAATCTTTTACAAGTTACCGCTGGAACACCTTTTTTGCTTTTTAACTTCTAGAACTGCATAAGTGCCCAAAATGTTATTGATTTCAGTAGCAAAATAACGAAAAGGTGTATAATGACATCATAATTGCATTTTGTATTCTGACATATAAATCTGCGTAAACTGTGTAGAACTGCACGTCGAAAAGACACTGCGCACGAAGGTCTTAAGATAACTCTGCTTACCGCTCTAGTAAGCAGTAAGTTGCCGCTTTGCAAAACCGCCCTCCTCAGAAATCAGATAATTTATCCGTTCAGCAAATCAGTATCTAGTTTTGTAGTGAAATACTAGACTGATTACATGGCCGTAGTTATCGCTATTGCTGGTGTTAGTCTCATTTTTGATGAGCGATTACTGAGACTCATCGTAATCAGTCTAGTGAAATGCTATGTTTTTACAATATATTTTCTGATATTTATCACGAAAATATCAACTTGTCGGTGAAATGTCTCCTTTGGCTTAGATAAACGTGGAAGTTACATCGGCCATGTCCTTCTCAAAGCTCAAAATTTTGTTTTAGTCATTTTCAAAGTGCTGTTTCTAATTGCTTGGCGTGAAGAAATTCAACACAGCTGTCGCACATTTAAGAAGAAAAAGCGCAAGAAAACGATGCTTGATTTCCTAATTTCAAAAAGTAAAGCTGAAATCATGTAAAAAACTTAATTTCTATTGTGACTATTTACGTAAAATACCACCGATTTCCGATTCTTTTGTGATTATCTAACGTGCAATGACTTAATATTTTCAATTAATACCGAATAAAATCTGCATCAAGGTTTGCGTGATAAAAAGGCATGTAGCAACAGGCTGCCTCGATCACAATAACAGGAGCCATTTAATTACAGGTGATTTACAATTAGTATACCATCGCTAATAAAAAATACCTGATTAATAAAAATTACATCAAATTTAGAAGAAAGAAATTAAAAATGTTATTTCCTTCAAATGATTTGATTTTAAAATCAATTTCAGGAAACCCTTCTCAAAGGTACGAGATGTCTTCACAGCTTTTAAAGTGCATCCAAAGTCTGAACTTTGTGTCCTTAGAAGTCGTGCACTTGTATTCTAAAAAACCATTCAAGGAAACCTGTATTTTATTGACAAGCAAAATTTGCTTCCTCTTAGCGCACCTTTCTTTGATCATGCGAAAAAGCAGTAGGATTTCTCACGGGTGACTATCAAAAGAGTAGGGTAAGGTGGGGGCAAAATGGGTTATAGTCGGGCAAAACGGGTCATTGACAAATTCACAGATTTCACCGTCATTGTGATTTAGATAAAGAAAATCAGTTTCTGTCAGGAACAAAGATATTTGTATTCATTGAAAAGCTGGAAGTTTACAACCAATTGTATTTTGCCCCATCTTTTTTTCTAAACCTCATTTCTCCGTAAATACAATTGATAATGAACTGATTTTTATTCAATAGGTGTATTTTATGTTGTACTTAGTGCTATAAAATCTTATCAAAAACATGCATTCAGGGGTTAATCCTTTGGCCCAACCGTTTTATGTTATATATCGAATTGAAATTGCTTTACCTTGGTTGATATTGGTAATAATGTCCATGGTACCAAGATTTCCAGCTGTATCGGCATTGTCTCGGAGTGGTTCATCTAATTTCCATGCCCATTCTTTCAGATCTACATACAAAAAACAAAGATGTAAGAATAGAGACCAATAGGCTACTTGAAAGTAGAACTTGTAGGAGAAAATCATTCTTCGCAAATTTATCCAAGATTATATTGAACAAAAGAATTTTTTAGAGTTTTCAGAGAGACGTTGCTGATTGTTTCAAAAGCATTTTTCCCAAGAGTACGAGATTTTTGCTGCCTGCGTCGGGTGTAGTTCTGTATCCCTTGACATTGAAATTTGTTAACTTATCTTTCAAATATTTGCATCATATTCAAACATTTCTTCTTTGCATTTTAAACTTGCTGACGATGGTGCTGAGAAAAGTAATGATTTGCAAATCACGTGATAACGATAGTCTTTCTTACAACACTGCAAAGGCTTTAATACATATTATAACCGTTTAGTATTCAGGTCTTGTTCAAATATTTTCATCAAAAGACTTTTCGTCCCTGCTTAGTATGGCGCAGAGTTTTAATACTGCTTCAAATCCTCTCAAATTGAAGTTTTAAGAACAACACTGTGAAGAAACAGTGAATATAAATCTTCGAGTCTCTGCAAATTCGCCGGCTTACTTTCAAGATAGAAACTATTAATGCTTTCCTTTGACGATTCAGAGTGCAGGTTTCCATATGCATCTTCCCAGAGACAAGCCTGAAAATATGGCTCTCGTTCAAATTCATACGGCAACATAATTTCAGTTGATGACCTGTATCAAGACGTGAATTAAACTCAAAACATGAGCTGCCCCTTAACTATCTAAACGAGTTAAACATAGCTGTGGCTGTGAACAAGCACAGGAAATGTTACAATTAACGACTAGACTATCAGCCGTACGTAGAAATCCTTTCATTTCTTGTCGCTAATCGCCAAGGGTTGTACGAAGATAAAAATGTGCAGGCTTAAAGGCCACTAATCAACATACCTTCAGTCTTCTTTTGGCTTTTAGGCATTCTGTATATCATCGTGATATTAAACCAAGTAAACTTGCTGTTATTCTCGCGTGATAACCTGCTCTGCTCTCGTACCTAACTGTCACTGCACAGCAAAGCACCTCCCGGCAGCCATTAGCATTCTTAATTTGGGCCTAAGTTTAATGGCTGCTGAGAGGTGCTTTGCTGTGCTGTAACAATTAGGATACGAGAGCATGTTATCACGCCAGAATAACAGCAAGTTTACTTGGTTTAATATCACGATGATACAAAGAATGCTCTAAAGCCAACAAAGGACTTAAGGAATGTTGGTTAGTGGGCTGTAGGCATACACATCTCTGTCTTCCTACAACCTTTGATTTTACTGGCTATTAACTCAAAAGTGTTACATTATCTGGTGTGATAAAATCTTGTGAATGACGTTTGCAATAAAGCCAAAAGTCCCATCTTATTTAGCCGTAGTCAACCAATCATGATATCTTGATTATGAGAAATTATACAAACAAAAACTAACAAACTCTCCAGAAACAATTTCTGGAAGAATTTTCTCCAAAATTAAGAAGCCTTACTACAAAGCCCATTGCCAAGTTTCTCGTTAAAAATAATGAAATAATGAGTGTAGCTGTGAAACAAAGATGTGTATCTTTCAAGATCAAATTCGGATACAAGTAAAGGATCAAAATCAAAAGAAGTTTTGTAAACTACCGGGTGTCCAAAAAATTGTAAATATTTCATCGATGATTTTCGTAGCTCTTAGCAAAAGTAAAGCGGTTGAAAATTTGAATTTAAATTTCATATTGATAAACTTAGTTTAATACCTTGACGATTGGTTCAAATTTTAAAATTTCAGGTTTGCAAAAAAAAATCTTTACTTCGTAGACGGCAAATGACTGAGGAAACAGAACTTGAACTTCTAAAGTTTGAAATGTAACTGCTATTGTATTCGCAAGGAGTAATCTGAAACACATGATTTTTCAAGCGGTTGGTCTCTGATAGCACAATTGAAAACAATGGTGCTATGTCACAAGAACAAATTAGATGCATTGTTCTCTAGTGTTTCAAGAACAAAAGCCCCTCCCCAATCTGCAGCTGCTTCCTACGGCCCTGTTTGAAAGTGGAATCTTGAAAGTGAATGTTAAACGTTTCGACATTTTTTCAACAACTGGCAAGATATACTACAATCGATTCTGAAAGCGATTTTCAAATTGCAATATCTTAATGAGCAAGAAAAATTGAAACGATAGCTTTAATAAAGCATTGGATTTTGATAGCAAAAATGACGAAACCAAATTAAAACCAAGGAAAAGGAGGCAGCAATATCAAATCAAGTAGATTCTCCCCAGATTCTCCAACGGAATCCCATTCTTTTGAACCGCAGAAGTATCAAAAACTGGTCAGATTAACAGTGGTAATGACAGGTGAACACGGAAATCAAAATCTCAAAATTTTACTCGAGCAGATGGCATCTATATTTTTCGACCTAAACGGTTCTTCCTAAACAGAAACCAACAGAAACTTTGGTATAGCCTTTAGTATCTTTGTATTTTGTTAATTGTAAAGGTCACTGGGTTGACANCCAACGGAATCCCATTCTTTTGAACCGCAGAAGTATCAAAAACTGGTCAGATTAACAGTGGTAATGACAGGTGAACACGGAAATCAAAATCTCAAAATTTTACTCGAGCAGATGGCATCTATATTTTTCGACCTAAACGGTTCTTCCTAAACAGAAACCAACAGAAACTTTGGTATAGCCTTTAGTATCTTTGTATTTTGTTAATTGTAAAGGTCACTGGGTTGACATGTATATCATGCTCCCTATGGTATCGTTTGTCGTAAATATGTTTGTTAAATTGTAAATTTTTAGATTGTGTATATAAAAAAAAATCAAAATACTTTTATATCTATCAAAAGATTTAGCAAAAGTTAACTTTCTCTGCCACTTAGGAGATAAAATCAAAACAGTAGCATATCTATGAAAGAAATTTTAGAAAAATTTAACTTACCCTCTTTGTCACTTAAAGAATCGCATCAAATCAAATCAGGATCATAATCTATAAAAAAATCTTAGCTCAATTTAACTTACCCTTACTGCCTCGTGGGAATTGCATACTGTTTTGCAGGAATGAAAGAAGGACAATCAACATCAAATAAGCCATTGTATTCTCTTTTCGATGCTCTCTCTTGAGTTACTTCTCTGTACTGTTCCTCTCTTCGCTGGGGGAGATCTGAAGAAACTTCTGATACAAATCCTTATAAATACATGAATTTGTAAAAGCAAACATTCACAATCCTAATGAGATGAGAATGTTGACAAACATACACAGAGAAGGAAAAATCTTGATCAAATATGCCTGTTAGCAAGAGGCTGTTCTCAAGCGTCTATTTATTTGTTTGCCGTGGGCGAACTTAAAACTGTTAATGTTTCCGTGACAATAAAAGATATGAAAAATGGTGTAATACATTGGTTAATATTGCTGAGAATACATCATTCTTTCAATAGGTAGCAAACAAAAACAAGAAGGAGGTTTGCTAGAAATGAACATTTGTATCAATATGAAAGGATACATCGGAAACATGGAACACGGAATGATGGAGTAGGTCCAAAGGAATTTTTTGACCGGGCATTCAACTTTGAACGGCATTTCTTGTTCTTTTTCGAGTATGAAGCAGCAATTCCCAAGCAAACGCATCAATAATTTTAGAATGGAGTGACCGAATCAAATCAAATTAAGTTTTTAACATCAAGTTACCCTATCCGCTATGATACAAAGTATAGCTTAGGGCATTGAAGAGAAAGGGATGAACGTACATATCGGTAAGTACCTTTGGTATCCAAAAACAAGATGGCAAAATAACGGTCTTAAATATGAAATGTGTCTTCTTCTTCGTCAATGGATTGTCAAACAGACATCTCTCGAAAAATATTAAAGAGCGGAGTTTGATACAAATGTGATTTCAGATGGGTTTCGAATAAAGTTGCTAGAATTCACAAGGGGCAAAACTCTCTTGCAAGGGCTCAACTAACCAACATCTAAAATTTCAAACTCCGCTCTTCGTGATTTTTTTTCAATTGGTACCTGTTCCACATTTCTTTTGATGAATGGTAACTGGGTAGAAACGGTAGAAACGATAAATCTTCATCTAGCTTTGCGAGTGCTCTGGCCTGTTTTTTCCACCCGGTATACTACTGTGCATGTTTTTTTTGTATTCAATTAACAATTTTACAAATACGAATCGAATTACTTAAGACATGGACTTGCTCCAAGTCTCATTCTCTGATCCCTCGAGAAACGGAGGGGGGGGGGGGGGGGGAGAAGAAAAAAAAAAAAGAAAAAAAAAAAAAGGAAAGAAAGGAGAACCCCCCCCCCCCACGTTTTCCAGGGGAGCAGAGANAGACTTGGAGCAAGTCCACTTAAGACACTACAGATGAACTACGTTACAACACTACACGGACGATACCAAGGTATCAATACCACGGAGAGACTGTACAAGTTGGTACGATGTCTAATGCCGTGTATGGCTATTCGATTTTTAACGGTGAGTCGTATGTTCTCAATAGACTGACAACACGATACTAAGTTGTGCTCTATTAAATTGAATTGTTAATGGAGCGAAAACAAGGACTTATGTGTATGTGACAAGTCTATGTTCTCATCATGAATATGATTCCATTATTTCGTATTCCATGTTTTAACGACAGCCGCTAATCGTGGGTTGAAGTGGGTTTTTAACCAGAAGCTCACGAAAAATCTGTGAGGCGAGATAAGAGATTGTTTCTCACAGAACTAGTAAATGAACTAAATAATAGAACTGACCACAATGATAACTTTCTAACGAACAATTATAACTTTGAAAATTCCACAGCAATTATATCAGCAACGAGAGCACATTCCAAAGGAAGTGTGGGATATTTTGTCACTAAGATTTGCAGAAGCATGCATTTTAGATCAGAATGCACATTCTTAATACAGCTTGATGACGCATCTTACCGCCAATGCCCTTCGAACCAATTCACCTTCACCTTTTCCCATCAGAACACTTCACAGAGCATGAACAATACAACACCATTACAGTTAAGGTGGATCAGCACCTAAGGTGGCTCACTACTAACGCAATATGTCATGAATCAGCGATAAGGTGGCTCACTGCTAACTAAAATTAATTTCCAAACATATAGACAATGGGGTAAGGTGGCTCATTACTGACAAAAATTTAACAATGATAGACACATGACGTCACATTGCTCATCATTAGAGCAACAAATCAGTTGCGACTTTACTTGAGGTTGTGAGCCCCTTATGAAAACAAATAACAACAGAAAATGGGACTTTTGAAGCACAGACACATTTTAGATACGATTTTGCAAAATATGTTCAGACTTATCGTAAGAATCGGGCATGGATGAATACCTCCGATTCTTACGACGAGTGTGAACGACGCTTAAGGTCCAAGAATAGACCTTTTTCACAATTAAAGGGGCCTTTGCAACCGGCATGCTTTGTGAATACATCCTTTTGTGACCTCTTTGTTTTCGCCATTTTAATGGTCTACTAAAACGGCCGCCAGCAAAGGGATGGCACGTGCAAGGTATGCTGGTTGCAAAGGCCCCTTTAAATTGAATTCGAGGCGAACGATGAACGAAATCTTCATTCCCAGCACAGCAAGAAATCTACACCATGCCTATTTTGATGCAGATACAGTTACACAACTATTCCAAGCGTTGCTGAGACATGCACGCTTTTGGGATTTAGCTCCACATCATAACGAGGCGAAGGATGTTCCAGGATGTATCTTAAAAGAACTGACGTCATTGTGAAAAGGGTCTATTGGTACGTTACGCTATATCTGAAAGTACGTTAAAAACAAGTACGCTATCACGAGATTGGCTAGTCTGCACTTTAGAGGACCAGCATTCAATATCGGCAAGTAATGTGTCATGGGTTAGGGTCAGGGTTAGGTTTTGAAAAAGGGGTCTTAGGGTAAGTTAGGGTTAGTTAGGGTAAGTTAGGGTAAGTTAGGGTAAGTTAGGGTAAGTTAGGGTAAGTTAGGGCTAGTTAGGGTAAGGTAGGGTTTAGTTAGGGTTAGTAGGGTATTTGGTCAAATACGTTCCTGAGAGATATGACATAAAGCTGGTCCGCTAAAGTGCAGTCGTCCCCAAATAAGAAAAACACTTTCTTACAGTGAAATTAAAAGTTGAAACTGTCAAAAATACACCGCTCTTTTTTGGATAAAATTAACTTTGAAAGGGATTTATCTTAGTGTTTACACTTGTTATTAAAAGAAGACTTCGAGGAAATTAAAAGCCTTAAAAATGATATAAGAAAGATTTAAAAATATAACCAAGTTTCATTTTCATGTGTGAACAAGCATCTGCTATACGGAGTGAAAGGTTCCGTTTCAAATATTTGTCCTTGATCAGACACACACAAAAACTAAAATAATAATAATTAGGCACTTTTATGCAATCTTCACATTTGCATTCACATATTACACTGTCTTTATCAAATACACTAATTTGTTATGTGAAACTTGGCTCTGGGATTTGTAGTAGAGTCTTAATTTTAGGACCAATTCATACAGTAAAAGTTCATTGCAGAGTTGCTTAATTTTTCATAAAGTTGAATTTTACAATTTATTAAAATCCACCGAGGACCACTTTTGAACGAAGAATCATAAAAAAACAGAACCAAATCATAAATAAAAGTATACCTTTTGGAATAACTTGGGCTGGTAATACACTTTCTGTTTAAAAACAATTTGCATCTCATAACAAAAACCAAACAAACTGACCTCTTCATGTTTTGAGCTATCTGTGTTTCTTAACTTTCTGGAAGAGGCTATCATGGTTTCTTACAAGCAGTTTTTTATATATAAAAAATGAGTGTATTCAATGAGAGGAAAACTAAAACAGGTTAGCAAGAATTCCTCGCGTTGTTTGCAAAAAAATGCAGAAGATAGCTGGCAAAAACAGCAGCCAAGAGATGTAAGCGACAACTCAACGAAGAATTTTCCTTTTTGATTGCTGAATTTTTCATACCACCATACCATCCGCAACACGTTTTTCACAAAAAAAACTTGATCAGCCCGTAGTACTAAACGTTTCTTAATCTTGGAGAAACGTTTACGCGTTTTAGTACTGAAAGTTTCTTAATTTGTTTCCTTGTTGGTTCAAAAATTAAGATGTTGATTCCACCCGTTCCCGATCCTCTCCCTATGACAGATCCCATCATCCAAATTGCCTTTAGGTCTGATACAATTTTCAGAAACAGAGAGTAAGTACTCTCGTTTCTTCAATTTCATGATATAGTTTCCCTTAAACGGAATCTAAGCATGTAAAAGTGGCTCAAGCCACTTGAGGTCGAATTCTAGCCTATCAGATATCAGTATTTCCTGTCGACGTAGGTCAGTTACCCAAATATGGTTCACCACGTGTCACGGCCAATTGTCTTTGCAAGGCTATTTTTATCAAAGGCTTATATATGCTTAGATTCTCTTTAAGCTAAAATTAATAAAACACAAAATGTGCTAATCCTTAATTAAGGCTACTTATTTGCTTTAATTGAGTTTTCGTTTACAGTATCTCTCTCTTCTTTCAAATTTTCCCACGTTTATTGACTCAGACAATGAAGTTTTACCTAAAATGTAATTTATCACTATTCATGTTTACCTTAGCACACTTAAAATAGGTTGTTGTCAAGGATCAGGGAGCAAAAGAAAGGACAATGTTGAAATCATTGTGGAAATTGTCAAGTTACTTTGTTGGCATACCGTAATCCTCGAATGTGCGCCCGGGGCGCTAGGACAATTTTCCAACTTTTGTAGGGGAGGGTCTCCCATCTAAAGCTTAGCTTCTCAGTGTTGCAAAAGGCCACTGCATACGAAAATCATGTTATCTCAGAGGATCACACGATTGAAGAACAGCTCTTGATTCACAAGATTCCGCTCAACATGACCGACATAGTTGCCAAGAATGAACAGGCGCATTCTTCTTCAACATATTGGCGACATTTTTGAAACAGTATACAAAAAGATACAAATGATTCAACATTTGTGGGGAACAATGACGGTCTACATGTTGCAACATGGCCTTTAAAGCTACCTTTGGTTGCTGCTTTCAACAAAAACAGAAAAAAACAACAACTTATAATGTGACAGAAGAATGGTGTCTAAAGTAGTCGAATTGGATGTTTTTTACCTTTAAGAACCATTGTGTAAAGTTTCAAATAAGTGTCTACATCGGGAAGATGAAATCCTTAATTTTGAGGACGCACTTGCTCATTCGAAAGAATTATCAAACACGCAGGCTACTTATANCATGTTATCTCAGAGGATCACACGATTGAAGAACAGCTCTTGATTCACAAGATTCCGCTCAACATGACCGACATAGTTGCCAAGAATGAACAGGCGCATTCTTCTTCAACATATTGGCGACATTTTTGAAACAGTATACAAAAAGATACAAATGATTCAACATTTGTGGGGAACAATGACGGTCTACATGTTGCAACATGGCCTTTAAAGCTACCTTTGGTTGCTGCTTTCAACAAAAACAGAAAAAAACAACAACTTATAATGTGACAGAAGAATGGTGTCTAAAGTAGTCGAATTGGATGTTTTTTACCTTTAAGAACCATTGTGTAAAGTTTCAAATAAGTGTCTACATCGGGAAGATGAAATCCTTAATTTTGAGGACGCACTTGCTCATTCGAAAGAATTATCAAACACGCAGGCTACTTATAAGATGAAATAACGTATATCTTTAAAAAGCAAGAGATCTTGATAGAATAGCCCATTTGCTGCACAAAAACACATAGCAAATGTTTTATTAGCAATTTCCATTCAGTGGTTGTACGCGGGGTATTGCGCATGCATTGCTTCTGTGATAGTTTGTAAGCATCGAACAGATATGGGACAACAACTATATAAGAGCGTCTATAGCGTTTGCTAACTTTTAAATTCAACCTCTTTAGAGATACATCAAGACTTTCAAACAATTATTGTGAACCTAAACAAAACATTCCATTTTAGTGATATTCTAATAGTGCTATTCTATCGTGCTTAATTTTCTCGAAGTCCTCAGTGAATACAAGTGCATGTTAACTGCTATTGGATAGATACAAATTACCAGTTCGCAATGTCTTGACTTAGGGCCTGATTACATGGGATTTTTCAACCCCAGGGTTGAATTTCGATTCAGTTGGCTGGTGTGAAATTCTATCCTACCCCTCCAGTCATTTCTTTGTTGATCTCAGTTTCCAATTACATCAAAAAAATTTCAACCCGGAGATAAACTCATCTCAGCGTGAAATTTGCAACGCACTGATCCCCACTGTTTAAAAATAATGTCGTTTTTGCAGAAGACGAATACCCATCTTATGTAGACCTTGTTTCATCTCCGGTGATGAAAATTGCTTTAATGCATGGCCTTGCCTTCATTCAAACATTTCAAACCCGGGGAAAAAGGGATAGATCAATAGTAGTCCGGTAGCAGAAAGGGGGGTATTACCACCAAGAGAGGTAATTTACGAGACCAGACTATTTTGGTCAATTTTGGGGTGCTGAATCCGAATATCGATGTTCTTTGGTCAGGTGAGGGGCCGTTTAAGAGATATGGGGGTATTTGCCCCAAAAATTGGGGCAAAATGAAACTTTAGCAAAAATATCAAACATTATCACTATAATACAAATATCAAAATGCGAAACGCAAGTTTAAAGGTCGTTTAATCTATACGTAAGCTTCTCAGTGGTATTTCGAGTCATTTTCGCATATTTTGGGGGCGGATCGCCCCCAAAATATGCGAAAATGACTCGAAATACCACTGAGAAGCTTATGTATAGATTAAACGACCTTTAAACTTGCGTTTTGCATTTTGATATTTGTATTAGTGATAAAGTTTGATATTTTTGCTAAAGTTTCATTTGCCCCAATTTTGGGGGTAAATACCCCCATATCTCTTAAACGGCCCCTCACCTGACCAAAGAACATCGATATTCGGATTCAGCACCCCAAAATTGACCAAAATAGTCTGGTCTCGTAAATTACCTCTCTTGGTGGTAATACCCCCCTTTCTGCTACCGGACCACTAAAGATGGTGTTAAGGTATTTTTACCATGATTCTATTGGTTGGCTTACCATGAGATACAAAGAATCATGGTAAAAAATCCCTGACGCCATCTTTAGCGCAATTGTCTATTGTACCTCACCGGTCAACTAGGGTCATCGGCCATGACAATGACATCAGCCAAATGGTTGTACTTGAGGTAATCTTGATTAAATTTAAGCTGCATTGATACATGTCCAAAAGAATATTATACTGGTCTTTATTTTGAACACCAAACAAGTCGCAATTAGAAAAATATTAGCAGGACATGAAACCAGATTTTCAATCACTCTCCTTGTCTCAACTGTGCTGCACGTAAGCTCCATATCTTCTTTAGCATCCCATTATTAAAATCTCGACAAGATCTTACCTTAAAAAAAGTTTCACATCAAGTGTTTCGTCATTTCATTGATAAAAGTAATACTGAAATCACTTCGGATTTGTTCTTAATCAAAATGACACACCGTTGTTTCTTGACAGGAATGCTTCTCTTTCCTACTTCAAGAAAGGGATGATTTTCTCCTCCAAGAACTTATCTGTGAATCGCAAGTGATCCCCATCTGCTCCAAGAAAATGCAGTTTCCCAGCTTTGTCCATTTCTTTCAAGCCAAGGAGATCCTACAAAACAGAGTTTAGGGCTTGATATACTGAAGAAGTAAAGAACCTTTCATACCAGGTGACACAGAAGACTGTCTTTGTAACAGGGTATAGAATAGTCTAATTAAGCTGTGAAAAAAATTTGTTTTCATACAGAAGATCTTAACTTTGGCTAGAGATTAGTTCTGTCGAAATCAGGATTTTCGTTCCGAAATTTGCCAAAAATAAGATTGAAAAACGGCTGAAGACCTTGATCAAAATTCTGCGAATGTAGCAGCAATAACAATGACAAATGCCAGCTGTATCACGAAAGAAAAATGCCCCTTAAAAGTTAGAAAATGTAGGATGTTTCTCTCAGCCACTTTTGTGAGTCTTCTAGCTGACCAAGTGCCTGGTGTTATACTGATTTCCAGACTTTCGTTTGCTACATTTAAAAAAAAATCTAGAAATGCAAAACAAATATCTTTCCAAAACCAAAGCCGCTCGAAACATTCAAATCTTTCTAGTAATAGTAAAACCTTCATCGCATCCTTCTTACTCCTACCCATCGTTGTTTACAATTTTTTAACTTCTCCAACCTTGGGTGGTAGATTAGCCTGGTGGTTAGCGCGCTCGCCTTCTGTGTAGAAGATCGAGGGATCGAGCCCTAGACTAATACCCCATTCACAGTTGCAAGTTAAACCAGCTTAAACTAAACCAGGTCATCAAATCCTGCTTTCTAATTGGTCAATCCAACAAATCGAATCCACTTGATTGGTTACAATTTAACCTGGTTTAGATAAAGCTGGTTTAACTGTGTCAGTGTGAATGGGGTATAAGGAGGCATCATCAATCATCTTAATAAGTTCTGTACGCTGTTGGAAGGGCGAAAACTGCAACTGTAGGCTATGAAAAACATATATACCGCAGGTTGGGTATCTAACATGATACGCAGCTATCGTATATATTTTATGATATTATTATTCAACGACTGTAAATAGATTTTTAATTTGTTTTGTAAGATAGATAGTAGGCCTAACTTAGCAGTAAGTTTGCTACAATATTTTTTCATAAGCCTACTTTAAATAAATTAATGATGATGAAGATGATGATGCGCTTCTCTCCTTGAAGGAAGCTTAAATTCCTTGGGATGAGGTGCCCGTAGGGGTGGTCTGCTCGACTTCGGCAATAGGCCCTTGCGGGCGCCTCGAGCAGACGATGCACAAAAAGCCTGTCCCTTATGTTAGTTAACATCTCCAGATTAATACAAGCTAACTAAGATTATTAAGAATCACCAGGTACATAAAAGTTTTCAAGAAACTTGAATTCATCAAATACTTTTTAATTCGTAATCACTGCTAGACGTAATGACGATACGACTGCATACATGGACCAGCATACCTGGTGTGATAAAGAGCAGCGAAACGGTCCTTCCTTTTGCAAAAGAATCAAAACATGGGGTGGGGAAGGATGCAATTGTAAATTATGCTGTTGATTGTAAAATATTATGGTTTGCTGTATCAGGTATGTACCGGGTGAGTCAGAAAAAACGTGGGTTGTTTGCCAATTTGTTTTGATGCAGTTTAATTTGCAAATTCGTTTCTTTAAAGTTCATTGCATAGAAGAAAAGCTAACTTAGATATGAAAATTTGTTTGGTCGAAATCGGTCTTTCCATTCTAGAATTACGAACGATTTTAGTAAAATGGTGTTTCGCAAGATTGCTAAAATGGGCCTTCGATTAGATTGATATTCATGCACGTGTGATCTTCTAAACCATGACAATCATATTGTTTCTCTACCAAAACTTGAAACAAGTCATGCATTGTGTTAGACCACAAAAAGAAAAACTAATGTTGCTTATGTTGTATCGCTAGGGGACTAGTCATTTAATTGTCATTATTAGCAAGCTGAAAGTTCTTTAACTAGCGATACTTTTCACCAAAATGGCTATATCACAAAATCGCAAATAAATAAGGAACTGATTTTAACAAATTAAATTTCTATAACTAATTTAATATAAAACTTCAACACTCCTGGTTTGACTTGTTTTTCACCAAAATATGGCTTGCGATGGCTTGTTAAACGCCCCACGTTTTTTCTGACTCATCCGGTTCATAAGTTGGTTTTCATTAGCTCACTCTTCCAAAGAGTACGAGCTATCAGTAGTTACCGTACCAACTGTAAATAAGAAGTTTATTATTATTATTATTACTCACCTCAGTGTAGAGTTTACTCTCCTGCAAAGTCTGCGTTTTCTTTCCTTGTCCAGGCACATAATAACCAAACCACTGCAAAGTAGCAAATAGTATCAGAGAAAGTTTAGATATTCTAGCTTGGTAAATCAAAAAGAGTCAACGAAGAAGGCACAATGCGTAAAGCATTCGTTTTATGGGCAAAGCATAGCTTTTCAGCCTTAGAAGCTAGTACAGCAAGGGCTAAAAAAGCCAGTTTCCGCCTACAAAAATGAATTTTTTAAATCAAAGTTAGAAAAGCTTCGATCTCAAAAAGATTTTTATTAGCCGTGTAAAAGAATTCGAGCATTAATTTGACATAGCCAAGCATATGAAAGAGGACGATTAAATAGAAATCAAATTCAAGATGTTTTCTTTACATTTTTACGTTCTTCTGCTTCCTTCGAAAAACGTACAAAATATGGAAAGTTTTAATATCGACTGCATAGCTGGAAAAATATACCTACAAAGCTCTGGGGAACATGGGGTTTTCTCAAGGGAACACGGGAACAAGCAAAAATTCAACAAGAAACGAGGGAACATATACCCCCCCCTCCCTCCTAAACGACGCTCAGATGTACTTCCCTTCCCGATGAAGCCCTTCAAGAGGCAATGTTGCAAATGATGCGACGAAAATAAAAATTGGGAGTCTCTTTCGCCTTATCCTCTCTTGAGCTCTAGGCATACAATATTTCACATTAGGCCCGTCGCAAGTGAAACATATCTTCGGAAACCAGCAAATAGATCTGATACATGTACATGCTAGCAAAACTGTCAAAAGAAATTGACATACTGACCTCACTCTCTTTTGGGTCAACCATTGTGTCTCTCAAGAACTTGACCATTACAAAATTTTTCAACTTCATCAAATTGGTCTTGTAGGATTGCTTGAAACCCTAGAAGAAAAGTGAAAACAGATCGCATGAATCAAAGGTGCAAGGCCAAAAATTGAATCCAAAATAGTACAGACAGTCTTTGTCTGTTCAAAAACATCGACGGTATACAGGGGCTGGCTGAAAGAAATGGCAGGTTTAATTTCATAGAAATTAGTACCCTTAAAGACCTTCAATGCATCTTGCAAAATATCAGCAAAATTTAGTGCTAGAAATATATTTGAAATTTGAACCTCGTCATACAGTAAATCCCCGCATATGAGAACCTACAAAAATAAGACCTACAGGCTGTTTTTCCCAAATTATGCACCTCGAAATTAAGAACCTGTTCAGTTTGATGGAAAATTATGTCCTTTGATAAGGGTAATAAAGTTGATTTTTGATTGCCCTTATTAAGTTTCCCAGTTGGTTCCTAAAATCTGAACCTCTTCCTCCGCTATTTGGGAGCTTAGAATTAGTTATTAGGTCCTTAATAACATTGCAAAAACTAGCTGAAAATTTCTTGGTGATAGCCCATAAGATGTTTCCACAAGGGATCCGTCAAATAAGAACCTTTAAGAACCTTTATGCCATGAAGTTAACATTAGTACCTTTAAGATAAGAACCTAATTCAGCCTGACTTTCAAAAAAGTAGGTTCTTATACGCGGGGATTTACTGTACTCTGAATGACTACCTCTCTAGCGTAATCCTCCCTCCCCTGTTCAATGGCTTTCGTCACCTTTCTAGTCTTCATTTTAAAACAAATCAATGTGCCTGATTCTCACTGGATTCATTACTGATACATTTCTGTACAACCTCTCATGTATCTGACACAAGGAAAAAATATTAGAAGAAACGCACAACCCTATTCAACGTCAATACAGTTGAAATATGGTGGTCTAGGCCATTCCTGGAAACCTTTTTTTTATATTCTCATAAAATTACAACAATGACAAATTATGAAATACGATACCGCAGGGAGCATGGTAGTACATATCAACCATACGGCCATCGCATAGAACTACTAGTAAAAAGCAATGAAACTAAAATAAAACAATTACAAATACAGGTGTTACATTTAAACAAAGGGGATCTTTACGTATGGGAGGGTGCAGCAATAGCTCATTTAAAAGAGTTCTGTAGCATGGATGAAATGCAATGTTGCCTCGAGTAGTTTCTTGTTGAGATCAATTGTTAACCTTTCATCGCCATACAAAATAAATTTGAGTAAAATTTCCTGGAAACATTAGAAGCCTATACCATGTAGCTATAATAGTATGAATCATTACTGATTTCAACCAAACAAATTTATCGTATCTAACTTGGCCCTTCTTTCCAGTGAACCTTTAAAGCTTTACTGTCACTATAAAGAAATTTTGGTAACCGACAATTCAGTCGTTTGATTGCTGTGCCGAGTAAGGTCATGGGGATTAGCGCGGTTTTCTCCTGATGTCAATTAATTGTAATGTTGCATAACATGGAAAACAAAAGGATATGATGACCATCCCTCGCGGCATCAGAAGACAACTGTTAACAGCGAGGCTAGGAATGTATTTATAGTGACAGTAAAGCTTTAAAGAGACACAAACACCGAAACTGTAATTGACCAAGATTTACGAAAAGCATCCCGCAACGTGAGAATCATTCTATTCTCTTTCGATTGTCTTATGCGCACGTGCCGTAAAAAGTGTGGGTATGAAAACTTCATGTTTCCTTTCCTTTCACTGTTCCCCCATACTTCTAGAAGTCGTACAAAAAATGTAAATAAATTTTTGGAATGTACACAGTCACTACTTAACGCACGAGGAGTCTCGTTGAGATTTTCGGACAAGAACAATTTGTGATTGTGTCTCTTTAACCAAGAGATACGCATGTTTTCCCATCCAGTACATTTTGCTGCTCTTTCACTCATCCGGTACACTTTTGGAAACTTACTTTCTCTTGATTGATTTCAGCTAGGAAGACGCTCTTTGCTTTGTACTCCTCTTCCTTTGTTGGATCATGCCAATATTCAGCTTGAACGATACTATAAAAATAATCAGTAGCGGTTGTAGTTAAGTTGCCTCAACTAAACATAGAACAAATTGCAAAGTCTTTACTTAACGCAGGAGGAGTCTCGTTGAGATTTTCGGACAAGAACAATTTGTGATTGTGTCTCTTTAACCAAGAGATACGCATGTTTTCCGATACAGTACATTTTACTGCTATTTCACTCATCCGGTACACTTTTGGAAACTTACTTTCTCTTGATTGATTTCAGCCAGGAAGACGCTCTTTGCTTTGTACTCCTCTTCCTTTGTTGGGTCATGCCAATATTCAGCTTGAACGATACTATAAAAATAATCAGTAGCGGTTGTAGTTAAGTTGCCTCAACTAAACATAGAACAAATAACATAAATATGTTTCAAAGGATCACTATGACGGTCAGCATTCGGTCTGGAAAGATTGTGTGCCAAACTTGATCATGAAGCTTTACTAATAGACCTTTTCACAAATTACGTCACTTCTTTTGAAATCAACCTTTGCCTCGATATAATGTGGAGCTAAATCCCAAAGGTGTGCATTGCTCTTAGCAACGCAAGGAATGGTTTTGTACCCGTATTGAATTAACATACGCACGGTGTGCTGGGATTTGCAGCCCTTCCGTCGAATTGAAAATAATTTGTGAAAAAAGGTCTATATGCGTGCCATCCCATTGTAAAGAGATGCATGAGATCCTAATTACTGATGAAGGACATTATGTAATTACAACATAGGCGTCGAATCTTTGCAAAACTTTAGGCTAGTCTGCACTTTAGCGGACCAGCTTTCAATATGGGCAATTTATGTGTCATGGGGGTAAGGGTTAGGGTCAGGATTAGGTTTTGGAAAAGGAGTTTTTAGGGTAAATTAGGGTTAGTTAGGATAAGTTAGGGTTAGTTAGGGTTAGTTAGGGTAAGTTAGGTTTAGTTAGGGTTAGTTAGGGTAAGGTAGGGTTTAGTTAGGGTTAGTAGGGTATTTGGTCAAATACGTTCCCGAAAGATATGACCAGGGAGATTAAGTAACTTAATCTCCCTGGATATGACATAAAGCTGGTCCGCTAAAGTGCAGTCGTCCCGAACTTTAAAACTAATCGTGTAAAATGTTATTGTTCCATTCTTTCATATGAATTGCTTGAAGGGAACTGTAGATATTTCGCCATAATTCCATAGAAAGCATTTCTGATACCCTCATTATTTTTCGAATTACAGATTTCTTAAGTTTTACGAAAGGATGCAAGAGAGGCAGTATCTAAAGCTTTGACAAACATTAAAAGCATCATAAATTCTAAACTAATTGAGGAAAATCCATATGATCAATACAAGAAATACTCCGTTTTTGAAGGTCTACAAGATGGTAGCAAGCAAACGTCTGTAGCTTTTATGGTTGACGATTTAGCAATTTGATGACGTCACAACTTCAAAACTACTAGGAATATGAAAAACGCTGTCATTCCAAAAATAATGAAGATATCAAAAGTGCTCTCTCTGGAATTATAGCAAATTACCTAAAGTTACCTTGGAGCAATTCGGTTGAAAGAATGGGGCAATTACATTTTACACGATTAGTTTTGAACTTTTGCAAAGATTCGACGCCTATGCTTGTATCCAATTTCCAAATTTCCTATACGAATCCATTTAAATTGTCTTAAAAACTCTCCCCCCAAAAAAAGATGGCGTTGTGTGTTGTGTGCTTTGTGACATCACATCGTAAAATACGAATAGCTATCAATTGATCAATTGTCAAACCTTCACCTTAAAGTGTAAATGAATCGAAATTTTTTTTCATACATTTCGAGCAAATCGATATCGTAGATTTCATTTTTCTTGGTTTCAGTTTCATATTCCTCGTAGTTTTCTTGAAAACGAGCATCGAAAAGCGAATTTTCATTCAAATCATGGCGGCGATTGAGCGCGGTCAGGACGCTTGGTACCAGACCTCTGTGACGTCAGGTGGTTTACACAGATGAACGAAGGAAGCAAGTGACGTACAGACTGCGTACTGAACCCTTGCAATTCGAAGAAGCTCCAACGAAATAAACTGGATGGTGAAACATTCTGACGTACATGAGTGAATCATGAATGAATCATGAAAGATCGCAATTTCCATCCATCAGATATTTCATTTATTTGCCGCTCTAAATAACGTGTCGAAAGCAATTTTCTTCTCAAAGGGGATTAAACAAGGTTCGTTATTTTCGTTGTTGTGTTTATCACAAGTTATGCAAGCCAATATGGCTTTGCAATGACATGTTAATCCATTAATTAATCATTGTGAAATACTGTAATTTACAGTGTAAACGCAAACATAACATCGTCTGCAAAATGAGAGAATTTTGGGA
>REGM01000142.1:570963-587495 GCA_004194415.1 Aurelia aurita | reverse complement strand
TTAACTATATTTTAACATTTTAATTCTTGGCATACAAGTAACCATTCCTAGAATAGATGAGTTACAAAATTTACTTTCTGGAACGAATCTTCAAATAAATATGAAAAGTAAATCAAATACCTTTCATAGGCACCATAATCGAGAAGCTTCCTGATGTAGTCGCAAAGTGTCGAATTTTCACCAGGGCAATGTGGGAAACCAAATACGCCTGTAAAGTAAATGAGGCTAGAAATTAAATAACAGTATTGTCAAAGAAGAGCCAAGATCTTGCAAAACTAAAGGTCTTCTACGGGTCATCTCCTGGCTTCAAGATGCTACTCTCCATTCTTAAACACCCTTTGCTGACGAACAGCCTCTGCGTGCCTTTTCTGTTGTTCTTAAAAGCTAAGGTGGTTATGCCATGTTCATAAGACCACACGAAGATTATGGTGAAAAGTGCAGGGTGTCCCAAAAAATTGTTCCCCGTTCGTGTGGCTGCTGTGGAGGAGCATTAACGTAATTTTCCCATTTTTGATTACAAAGTACTTTGTAATCTAAGAAGCGACTTCGAAGTCAGTCCGTCCGTCCGTCCGTCAATCAGTCAGTCAGTCAGTCACGCAATAGTGTGATTGATCAGCATGTTATCGCAGATAATTAGCACCAAGACAAGAAAAAGTGCGTTTGGCACGCAATTATCCAATGATTATGGCGAGCGTTCGAAATGCGCATAGAAAACCAAGGACAACTTGACATCGGCCTTGTTCATGCTTTATGGCGAGCGTTCGAAAAACAGGATTTTGAGAGAAAACTTATCTCTGAAAGATTTACAAGCATGTGAGAAAAGATAATTAATAAGGATGGTCGATCAAAATTATGAGCAATGAAAATTAACAGCTTTTTGCTTTTCCTTGCTTTTGCTTGAACTTCGATCAAGAAATCTAGTTCAGTGCAATCAAACGAGGTCGTAGATGATGAGTGACTAGGTCAAAAGCTTGGCAGATAATTTTCTCTTGTATGATGCATGTAAATAAAAATGTGCTTTGAAAAAGTGTGGTTCTGTACAAGACTGTGAAATACGCTAATGAAAGCACCGTTATTTTCGGTCCTATGGTCTGTTCAATCCAGCTAACTATGACGAGTTTGGTTCTAAGCGCAATCAAGCAAGATCTTAGACGAGTGACTCGGTCAAAAGTTTGGCAGATAATTATCTAGACATGATACATGTAACCAAAAATGTGCTATGAAGAAAATGAGTGCTTCTTTACAAAGCTGGGAAATGAGCCAATAAAAGTTCTATTATTTGTCGGTCCTATGGTCTCTTCATTTTAGCCTGCGTGCAATCTCAATATAGTTGAGGCTACGCGCATAGGCAATTTCATTTTAGCTATGAAGAGTTTGCGTCACATCATGTTCCAAAATGGGAATTGGTATCCTTCGACGCCTTAAAATGCAGATACAAAAAGTTGTATTTAAACACATTATCTCAACTAAAAACAGTGGAATATCTCTACTTTTGGATACATCAGGCGGAAAGCGCAACTCCGTTAGGAATTTCAGAACAAGGATGACGACAATAAACCTGTTGAATTGAATCTCAGTTCCTATTATATTTCATTCTTCATTCTACTTGATCCATTTTATAAAAGTTATAATTATTGGCCGTAAGGCATTGACAAATCCGGAATGTTTCGGTTCAGACTGGAACCATTTCTCTACTTTATGGCTAAAAGAAACATTAATCTATGTACTCACAGTTCGCTTTCCCGTCATCAAGCAAAGAAAACATAAATTTTTAGCCTGACATCAGGATCAAATCAGAACTAATAAGTCTTTTTCCGAGAGCCTGATCACAAGGCTAATAAATTTTGAGCTGTTTGTCGTCAGAGTTTTACTTAGGCCATTACTAACAAAATCACTGTGTAAAAGTCGCAAATTTAGTCCGATTTCTGTATATGTATGATAATGAATTGTTAGAGCGTTCGCCAGGTCTGTCAATAGCGATAAATCAACCTGGTTCTGAGGGCCAGTTTCCTACGTCAACAGGCTGGCAGCAGGCAGTAGCAGCAGACTCCTTTTGGGACATGGAAACGAGGTTGGCGATAAATACGATGTTATAATCAATCTACAGGGTGTTTAAAAAAAACACAACCCAACTTTATTCGAGATTCTTCAGNGCATTGACAAATCCGGAATGTTTCGGTTCAGACTGGAACCATTTCTCTACTTTATGGCTAAAAGAAACATTAATCTATGTACTCACAGTTCGCTTTCCCGTCATCAAGCAAAGAAAACATAAATTTTTAGCCTGACATCAGGATCAAATCAGAACTAATAAGTCTTTTTCCGAGAGCCTGATCACAAGGCTAATAAATTTTGAGCTGTTTGTCGTCAGAGTTTTACTTAGGCCATTACTAACAAAATCACTGTGTAAAAGTCGCAAATTTAGTCCGATTTCTGTATATGTATGATAATGAATTGTTAGAGCGTTCGCCAGGTCTGTCAATAGCGATAAATCAACCTGGTTCTGAGGGCCAGTTTCCTACGTCAACAGGCTGGCAGCAGGCAGTAGCAGCAGACTCCTTTTGGGACATGGAAACGAGGTTGGCGATAAATACGATGTTATAATCAATCTACAGGGTGTTTAAAAAAAACACAACCCAACTTTATTCGAGATTCTTCAGAAAATAATTATGTTTGGATTAATTTGATGCATACCATCTGAAAGCACAATCTATCTTCTTTCCAATGATATCCAGCTTAAGCGTATTAATCGAACTATTTATCACTTAATTGACGTATTCGTAAGTATGGCCTACTTCAGATGCAGGAAAGTGATAGGACATTTACGCAGACGAAAAGCCATCTTTTTGAGAGCTTATTTTATCATTCTCAATAAATGCATCTCATGAGAATAAATTTGTAATTTTCCTACCTAAAGGAATCACCTCAAGTGCTTCAATGCCTGAAATGTTTTCATAAAATCTGTTTTGTAACTTTTTACCGTAAAAAAGGTGCTGATTTTGTGTTTACAGCATGCTGCATTTGAAATTGGTAATTCTTACTAAAACATAAATTAAATGATAAATAATTCCATTAATGTATCCAAACTGCATATCACCGGAAAGAAGATAGATTACGCTTTCAGATGGTATACATTACATCTACTCAAATCATACAATTTTTTTTATTTTTCAACTATGGTTGGGTTGTATTTTTCTGAAATACCCTGTAGTTTCCCATCATACAGTAAACAGCGTTATTTACCAATTAACATCAGATCACTGTTCTCCAAAGCTTTTCAAAGCTAAAAATTGCGCTTAAAGAGAAGTCATACAGCGAGATATATTCATTTAAAGTGGAAACCTATTCAAATACGATGCCATTTTAGGTGGAGTGAGCAGACGGCGTGCAGATTGTTGTTTTCTTTAGAAGTTACGTCTGGTGATATGCTCTTAATCACCAAGCAATATACAATAGAAGACCTTTAGATAATCATGCCATTAATCCTCTGATCAATCACTTTAGTGCTACTGCTTTTTCTCATCTATCTCTGATGCATATAAGACTGTTTTCCAGACACAAAATGACAGATCAGAGAATAATACTTCAACATGTTATATAACCAGATTGGTTCCCAATCGTCGGTGTTGCGGAGGAGATAGACGATTTTTATATGAAGGCGCTTTAACCAGCAATATCGACGCCTGGTAAAAAATGCAGAAAATTGTGCCAACCGTCGGCTTCGCCTACAATCCTGGACAAAAGTTATGAGACTGCAGATCGATTTGACCCTTTCCCAAGTTCAAAGTCCACCCTCCCCCTAATCAATGTTGTTCGAGGTTGAAAAACATCGATTGTCATCATGCATTCGGGAATCATTGTCGAACAACATTGATACGGGGGAGGGGGTTTGCAAAACTATTATCAGAATTATTATTCACAATACACTTCAACAGTTAAAAACAATACTAGTCTCCTAACCTTTTGTCCAGGATTGTAGCAACGGTAGCCAGAGCTTGATTGTGAGTTACAATAAACTAAGAATCTTTCTTCACAAATATGAATTGGCTACGATTAAAAAGCTAGCAACAGTCAGACAGTCGTCTGAACAGTGTGGTAAAACTTTGAAAGTTAATTGTTTACCAACCGAAACATCTTTGGAGTAGGGCAGCCGTTGTCTGCCATCTTGAACTTACTCAAACACTCGACCGAAACAAACAGATTGTTGTTTTCTTTAGAAGTTACGTCTGGTGATATGCTCTTAATCACCAAGCAATATACAATGGAAGACCTTTAGAATATCAGGCGCGCAACTACGGGGGGGGTCCTGGGGGTCCAGACCCCTGCCCTTTTTGTCAAAAGGGCCAAAGGGCCCTTTTTCGGAAAAANGGACGACAATAAACCTGTTGAATTGAATCTCAGTTCCTATTATATTTCATTCTTCATTCTACTTGATCCATTTTATAAAAGTTATAATTATTGGCCGTAAGGCCTTGACAAATCCGGAATGTTTCGGTTCAGACTGGAACCATTTCTCTACTTTATGGCTAAAAGAAACATTAATCTATGTACTCACAGTTCGTTTTCCATCATCAAGCACAGAAAACATAAATGTTTATTTAGCCTGACATCAGGATCAAATCAGAACTATTAAGTCTTTTTCCAAGAGCCTGATAGCAGGCTAATAAATTTTGAGCTGTTTGTCATCGGAGTTTTACTTAGGCCATTACTAACAAAATCACTGTGTAAAAGTCGCAAATTTAGTCCGATTTCTGTATATGTATGATAATGAATTGTTAGAGCGTTCGCCAGGTCTGTCAATAGCGATAAATCAACCTGGTTCTGAGGGCCAGTTTCCTACGTCAACAGGCTGGCAGCAGGCAGTAGCAGCAGACTCCTTTTGGGACATGGAAACGAGGTTGGCGATAAATACGATGTTATAATCAATCTACAGGGTGTTTAAAAAAAACACAACCCAACTTTATTCGAGATTCTTCAGAAAATAATTATATTTGGATTAATTTGATGCATACCATCTGAAAGCACAATCTATCTTCTTTCCAATGATATCCAGCTTAAGCGTATTAATCGAACTATTTATCACTTAATTGACGTATTCGTAAGTATGGCCTACTTCAGATGCAGGAAAGTGATAGGACATTTACGCAGACGAAAAGCCATCTCTTTGAGAGCTTATTTTATCAGTCTCAATAAATGCATCTCATGGGAATAAATTTGTAATTTTCCTACCTAAGGGAATCACCTCAAGTGCTTCAATGCCTGAAATGTTTTCATAAAATCTGTTTTGTAACTTTTTACCGTAAAAAAGGTGCTGATTTTGCGTTTACAGCATGCTGCATTTGAAATTGGTAATTCTTACTAAAACATAAATTAAATGATAAATAATTCCATTAATGTATGCAAACTGCATATCACCGGAAAGAAGACAGATTACGCTTTCAGATGGTATACATTACATCTACTCAAATCTTACAATTTTTTTAATTTTCAACTATAGTTGGGTGGTATTTTTTTTTTAATACCCTGTAGTTTCCCATCATACAGTAAACAGCGTTATTTGCCAATTGACATCAGATCATTGTTCTCGAAAGCTTTTCAAAGCTAAAAATTGCGCTTAAAGAGAAGTCATACAGCGAGATATATTCAGTTAAAGTGGAAACCTATTCAAATGCAATGCCATTTTAGGTGGAGTGAGCAGACGGCGTGCAGATTGTTGTTATCTTTAGAAGTTACGTCTGGTGATATGCTCTTAATCACCAGACACTACACAATAGAAGACCTTTAGATAATCATGCCATTAATCCTCTGATCAATCACTTTAGTGCTACTGCATTTTCTCATCTATCTCTGATGGATATAAGACTGTTTTCCAGACACAAAATGACAGATCAGAGAATAATACTTCAACGTGTTATATAACCAGATTGGTTCCCAATCGTCGGTGTTGCGGAGGAGTTAGACGACTTTTATATGAAGGCGCTTTAACCAGCAATATCGACGCCTGGTAAAAAATGCAGAAGATTGTGCCAACCGTCGGCTTCGCCTACAATCCTGGACAAAAGTTATGAGACTGCAGATCGATTTGACCCTTTCCCAAGTTCAAAGTCCCCCCTCCCCCTAATCAATGTTGTTCGAGGTTGAAAAACATCGATTGTCATCATGCATTCGGGAATCATTGTCGAACAACATTGATACGGGGGGAGGGGGTTTGCAAAACTATTATCAGAATTATTATTCACAATACACTTCAACAGTTAAAAACAATGCTAGTCTCCTAGCCTTTTGTCCAGGATTGTAGCAACGGTAGCCAGAGCTTGATTGTGAGTTACAATAAACTAAGAATCTTTCTTCACAAATATGAATTGGCTACGATTACGATTAAAAAGCTAGCAACAGTCAGACAGTCGTCTGAACAGTGTGGTAAAACTTTGAAAGTTAATTGTTTACCAACCGAAACATCTTTGGAGTAGGGCAGCCGTTGTCTGCCATCTTGAACTTACTCAAACACTCGACCGAAACAAACAGAATGTTGTTTTCTTTAGAAGTTAAGTCTAGTGATATGCTCTTAATCACCAAGCAATACACAATGGAAGACCTTTAGAATATAGTGCCATTAATCCTTTGATCAATCACTTTAGTCCTACTGATTTTTTCTCTTTTATCTCTGGTGTATATACGACTGTTTTCCAGACACAAAATGACAGATCAGAGAATAATACTTCAACATGTTATATAACCAGATTGGTTCCCAATTGTCGATGTTGCGGAGGACTTAGACGACTTTTATATGAAGGCGCTTTAACCAGCAAAATTGACGCCTGGTAAAAATGCAGAAAATTGTGCCAACTGACGGCTTCGCCCAGCAACGGTAACCAGAGCTTGATTGTGAGTTGCAGTGAACTTTGGAGGAGGGAGTCTGATGGAGCTGCAAGAATCCTTCACAAATATGAATTGGCTACGATTTAAAAGTTCGCAACAGTCAGACAGTCGTCTAAACAGTGTGGTAAAACTTTGAAAGTCAACTGTTTACCAACCGAAGCATCTTTGGAGTAGGGCAGCCGAGTAGGGCAAATGTGATATCTTGCTACAATATATTTCCGAGGTTGTCTGATGCTTGGGTGCCTTGGTTAAAACTAGAAGGAGTTTGACAACATAACTTGACAGGCATCTGCTGTGCTTATTTGGAATGACCCAATAAATGAATGAATGAATGAATGAATGAATGAATGAATGAATGAATGAATGAATGAATGAATGAATGAATGAATGAATGAATGAATGAATGAATGAATGAATGAATGAATGAATGAATGAATGAATGAATGAATGAATGAACGAATGAAGGAAACAAGATTTCAGCCTTTGCAAAGAGCAATGAAAGGATTCTAGCATCCTTCAAAACACCGTAGTTTGCCAAAAAGACAATAGTTTGTGTTTGCATATGAAAGATATTAGATTGCCAACAGAGCATTTTCAAGGACACATGCAACTTAAAGGCAGTGTGGGATGAAAAAGATTAGATAATAATCTCTTGCAATTATGATGTGTACTAAAACATCAGACATAGCTCTGGGCCCGGTTGTTCACACCTCGATTAGCGCTAATCTTGGATTAAAATGCATAATTCTGTAGTAGTATGCATAGTCGTAATCCAACAGTTTTGAAATTTTTCAGAATTATATCTTAAAATTCACTGTTTTCGCTTTCTTATTGGCAAACAAGGTAACACATGAATAGCGTTGCATGCAGTAAAACTTTTTTCATGACCTGACCTTAGTCTGTGTGGTTGCTAATAAACAGGACAACAGATTCATCCTATTTACCTAAGCGTAATAATCAAGTTTTCTTGGATTCAGTTAGTTAGTTAGTTAGTTGAAAGAAATGCAAGGTGCTTTGTTTATCCGACTGTTTATGCATTGTCTGATAATAGACCTACCCCGAGCCTCGATTTCAATTTGCTAAAACAAATGAAAACACCTTGAACTCTTTGCCAGTTATGTTTCATTTCCAAGGCGCATGTTTGTCTTGGAAATGCACAATTCATTTTTGACTGCTATGAACACGACACTTCGTCTATTTTCAATCGTTTCATTGGTATTCATCAGGCTTGGTCTCATTTTCACAAAGAGACTCAGGAAAGGTCTATTGGAATAGACCATTTCGCAATTTGCAGAAAGGGATTGAGGAGAGCGCGGCCAATTCTGCCAGCCTTGGCAACAAGTAGAAAGTCTAGGCCAAGGCTGGCAGAATTCTACTTGTTGCCAAGGCTGGCAGAATAGACGATTGCGCTAAAGATGGCGTCGAGGAATTTTTTACCAAGATCCTTTGCGGTATTGAAAAAATCAACCAATCAAACCATATTCGAAATTCAATTCGACGCAAAGCATCATGGTAAAAAATTCCTGTCCGCCATCTTTAGCGCAATCGTCTATTGGCCGCGCTCTCCTCAATCCCTTTCTGCAAATTGCGAAATGGTCTATTGGCAGGTGGTCAACACGGTAACAAATAAATAGTCAAGTGCATTGTTTTGAATGTAAAGCACAATTTGATGGCTGAGTGACTGTGATTGAGTCAATTCATTGTCATGCAAGTTGTCTTTTGGTGGGTGTTTGGAAAACTAAGACCCAGAAAACGAAAACCTAAGACCTAAGACCACGAAAGCTAAGACCACGAAAGCTAAGACCACGAAAGCTAAGACCACGAAACCTAAGACCACGAAACCTAAGACCACGAAAGCTAAGACTACGAAACCTAAGACCCCAAAATATTTTAAAACCCTGAACCGTTATGTTCTTAGAAAACGTGTGTGTTTTTAAATGAAAGTGTTCACAGTTCACAAACACTGATACTCCTGAAAACGGCACAAAAACGGAGGTTTCTGGTTTCCAAAAACGCCGTCCAAAAACGTGCATATTCACTAAAACGTGCACATTTTTTTACGCACTGGATCAATTTGAACGCACAAAACATTTTAACGACGAGTTTTACAAATACAAAACAATGTGAACGGGTAGCTTGGCACACTTGGCTGCGCTCTTGTTTTACAAAAACCGATTACTGGTTTTATTTTTATAAGAAACTGGTTTATAAGAAACTAGCAGTAGGATGGCCAACAATTTAAGAAACTCTAGTACTAATTTCGGACGGAGCTAAGCAACTTTTATGAGCTAAATTCAAAGATATGAAGATGAAGGTGAAGTTGCAGTTTTTAGCGCCAAGCACTGGGATCGCAGAAGTAGCTAAGCGCTAATCGAGTCCGCGACCCCTTGTCACGACGCTCAGAGGTGCTGGTGAACCCCGTCCGCCTGACGTTCTGGCTGCAAAGTCAGTGGATTACAACACGGCGCCACAACACATCCATATGATGGTAAATATGTCGTTGAACCCTTATTCTTGAGTAACACCACCTGAAGTTTTATGTCGAAAAACATATCTGCAGCAGTGCTAACAAACTACGTGATAATTCCTGCACTTCAAAAAGAAGAAACAAATTAAGAAACTTTTGTACTAAAATGCGGAAATTTTCTTGTTAAATTAAGAAACTTTTAGTACTATGGCCTGATCCAAGTTTCTTATAAAAAACGTGTATTACAACACAGTACCTTGGGTACCAGACTCTCATAAAAAATTCCTCGGACCTAAAACCACTAAACCTAAGACCACGAAAACTAAGACCACGAAACCTAAGACCCGACATATTTAACGTGTGTGTTGAAGGATTTGCGCCGTTTTTGCACAAAAAACAGAAAGTGTATCCTCATGAAAACAGCATAAAAACGTAGGTTTCCACAAAAACATTTTAACGACGAGTTTTACAAAAACTGTGATCAGTGTTTGTGAACTGTTTCACGAGTATCAGTGTTTGTGAACTGTGAACACTTTCATTTAAAAACACACACGTTTTCTAAGAACTTAAGGGTTCAGAGTTTTAAAATATTTTGGGGTCTTAGGTTTCGTGGTCTTAGCTTTCGTGGTCTTAGGTTTCGTGGTCTTAGGTCTTAGGTCTTCGTTTTCTGGGTCTTAGTTTTCCAAACACCCGTCTTTTGGTCTGTGAAAATGTACCGAGTGTCCCAAAAAATCTTCCCTATTTCAACAGCTAGATTGCCAATTAAAATGCCACTTACCGATTAAAATATGGATTTGCCGAAAACCAAAGGTCGAGAATCCCACAAAAAGGGTCAATCTGGCGGTAAAAGTATGTTCCATGTTTTATATCGTAGGTGCGAAGAGCATACAAAAGCTTGTCAAATTCATAGATTGGTATTCACACTGAACAATGTGCAAAATGCAGACCACTGGAACCTGTCTTAGGAAGCATATTATCTCGAAGCATCAGGGATAATTGTGTTTCTTACGGATACAACAGAAAATATTACCTGATAACTAAGTTGGGCATTGTGCAATAGACTGATTTTTAAATTCTTAATAACTGACATGCACTGTTGCTCCAATGACAGCTCAAATTGGTAAACCTTCCTGGGACACCCGGTATATTCATCCTTTCCTGGCATCACTGGCATAGACATTGATTATAATTGTGCAAGATTGAAAAGATCAATACAAGATCAATAAGAATAAAATCAGTAAATACCTTGATGTTGGCCTCCAAATGATATAAGGTTAATCATTGGTGGTGAAGGGCATCTTTGAGCAACTGCACGCCTGTTGATAAAGATATCACGTTAGGAAATAGGTTCCTTACCATGCCAACACTTGTAGGCAGTATTCAAACTCTATGATGTGAAAACAGGCTAACAATCAATGAAAGAAACTACCAAGTTTATCTGATCTGCATAACGGAAACGATAAATCGTACACTAGGTTGATTTTGATTATTGATGATTAATCTTTAGTAAAAATCGCAAATAATATTTGGCGATTTTCTGTTGATTTTTCGGTGGCCTATTCCCGAGCTACAAGTGATTTCTTGAAAATCATTGGCTTTCAAACAGCCTAAATTAATTGATAAACATCGATCAAATTGTTTTAAGATTGAATTTGAAGCGACAAAGGGAAAACTGTTACTAGCAACATTTTATTGAAATTATCAAAAGCAATTGATAAAAGCAACACACTAAAAGATTGTGCAAGAATAATGCAAGCAAGACTTGTGCAATTGATCACAACCACTCCATTTTTTAATTCCCAAGTCGTTTTCAAGAGTTTCCGTATTGTCTTGTCTAGTTCAGTCTTTACAAAATTGAATCAATGTTTTTCAATTGATTAAGGCTGTTTCCAGACAAAGAATTTTCAAGAAATATTGCTTATGCTGCATTGGGATTTTGGCTAGATATCAAGTCATCAAACTTCAAAATCGGTCCAGTGAAGCCTTTCAAAAGTGTATAATGTTGTTGGCGCACCCGGTATATGTGTCAAAAATTTTCAAAATATTACTAACCTAATATCATTATTTGGAGTTCATCACTCAAGGAGTTCTAAAACTTAACTTATATATAGCAAAGTGTCATCTTTTAAATAAAAATTAATGCTTACAGGAATTGCCCTCCTTGAGAAAATCCAAGAGCATTGTAGCCATTTTTGAGCTTAGGATCTGTTGCGATCATCTTGCAGACCATTTCAATTTGAGTGTTGCAGTTTAACAGGAAGCCATTCTCAATATCCTAAGATGAATCAAATATATACATATAAATACTATATGGCTCTAATACCAGTATCTCTATTGTATGTTAAAATATCAACACAAAAATACCTTTAAAAAAAATGATGAGTATTCAACAACTGTTTCAGTCATGTTTCTACTTGAGATAGGTTCCTACTTAATACTCCACAATACCAATTTCCATGATAGCATTTGGGTTGGTGCATTATTTAATGCTGATAATCATTAAACTATTCCTTTTAAGTGCACTTCTGTATAAAATGTTTTACAATACTATCCAGAAATTTCATCGCAATAATAGAAACCTACAACTAAAATAGACCAAATTACTGTAAACCATTTGATAGCCTATAGTTCATGGCACACATGCTGTTAGCTTTATTTTTCAAAAATTAAACATTTTTTTGGAATTTTCTTTTAATTTGAACAATCTAATTCAAAATAATGAGGCTTGTCACAGTGATCACATTGTGTACTTACAACTCCACACAGAGAAATCAACCAATCAAATCAATTGCAATCCTTTCAGACACAAAGGTTCCTGGTAAGAATTCCTTGATGCTATAATCTGCCTTGAAAAGTATTGTTTCTTGATCAATTATTCAGCAATTTAATTGTTTCTTCATTCAACAAAAATTGAATATAGCTAAAATAGAAATCTTTCCCTATTTCTGAAACAAATAGAAGTAAGAGGAAATATTTACCTGCATTACACTACTGCCAACCATAAGTGACTTTACATAAACTCCATTGCCAACTTGCTTTTCCAATAGTCTTTTAATAGACCCCATGCTTAGGGGGTTGCAGCATGAATCACCTTGAATGAAATCGCAATGTAAATGATTAGTCAATCATTCATATAAAAATAGTTCCAGCATGAAACAATCAAAATAAACTATTTTCTGGCATAGATACAAATTTCTCAATATCTGAGGGCCATATTTGGTCTAAAATATAATTAATAATCCTGTTTTTCGAACACTGGACATAAAGCATGAAAAATGCTGATGTCAAGTTTTCTATACGCAGGGGGGATAATAGCGTGCCAAATGAACTTTTTCTCGTCTTTGTGCTAATTATCTGCGATAAAATGCTGATCAATCACACTAATGAGCGTGACTGGCTTTCTTACTTTCTTTCTTACTGACCTCATAGCCACTTCTTAGATTACAAAGAACTTTGTAATTAAAAAATTATACACAGGGTCTACAGGAGTAAAATTGGTCAGGTCAGCTTGGGGTAAAATGGGCAGGGCAAAATATGAGAATAAATCTGGTAAAAATCTCTGTTCATAGATTTTGTCTAAAGCTACACATCTGTTGAAATACCCTCGTTGAAGTATTGAATGTTGATTGAACAGTTCACGATGAACCATTTTTTGGCATACCCCCAGCCTACCCGTTTTACCCCTGCAGACCCTAAACAATAGATTTCCATGCCCATTTTTTAAAGATTCCACTCTGGCTTCTTGTTATTTCAGGTGGGAAAGATTTTGAATATCAAATTTTCTTCTCTTTCTTATTTTCTTTTTCAAAATACTTTTTTCTGATCTGCAAGTGCATCATATCTGCAAGCAGACACACCTCAGCTTGCAGGGGGAAAGGATTGAGGTATGTCTGGTGAAGTTGGAGTTTTTAGCTCCAATCGCTGGGATCACAGCAGAAGTAGAGCAGACTTAAGCGAGCCTGTGATGTGACCCCTTATCGCAACGCTCACATGGTGGGGGGGCTCGAATCCGGTCCGCCTGACAGTCGATGGCTGCAAAGTCAGAGGAGTAAAACCTCTGTGCCACAACACCTTTTCTGGACTTTGGATACATGGCCATTTCTTCGCCGCTGAGATCTGGGAGTGATCCCAGACTGGAAAGTTTGTAGTGCGCGCGCAATAACTTGCGCGCGCAAAACGTCCCGCGGTTAGGACCATTACCGCGCATCTGACGGCTTGTGTCAGTTTGAAATACGATGCGCATGCACAACATCCCACGGCGCACCAAAAATCATATATGATTTGCTCTCAAACCGCGCAGTTGGCAGCCCTTAAAAAATAACTTGCGCGCACAAAGCGCAAAGTTTCCAGTCTGGGGTGATCTGGGATGTCTCGAACGAAGGGTATTGTTCCATTATTTTCAAGTTTGCACAGTTTGCACCTATAGTCTTGAGTAAAATCTCGAGTGTGCAAGTGCCATATTCTCCAGATTGGAGGTAAGAGATGCACACGTTGCCTACAACCTGCTGTTTAGCAGTCGCTTGCCTTCACCCCCGAGTATTTTTAGGCCAATAATATGATATGCATGATATGATGGTGTGTATGTATATGAATAGAGAGAAAGGAATTGCATGCTGCAGAACAGCATTTGGAAATCATGTTGGAATAGAAAATAGAGCTTCTTACCCATTCCATGCCACAGCACAATAGGTACTGTAGCATTGTCGGCTGATGATGCAACTGCAATGATGGATAAAAACACCAAAGAGGAAATTTTCAGCATGAAGGACGCCATCTTGCTCTGATTGCGCTGGAATGAAAACATCACATGAGCATCACATGACAATATCGCCTGCGCAGTTACCAAAATATTCTAGCGGCTTGCGCCATGTATTGCTCGGACCAAGAATGGGACCGGAATTTAGGAACTTCCAGAAAAAAGACTTTAGGCCATATAATGCCACAATGTTTTATCTATATCGGATCTATATGCCATCATTTTGGACATATCTAAACACAAAGTTCCATTCAAGGAATGAGGAGATTCCAAACGGAGGTAAAATTTACAAAATCTAAAAGCTTGTTTGCAAAAGGTCTGAAAACAACGACAGACTACCCTAACTTTCGGCAAAAATATTTTTATCGGTCTAAAAGTGAGGAGCCCTCTCAATTACTCCCTTCCTGTTCTTGAATGCAGCACTTTTGCAACGATTCAGATACAAGTGCTGCATAAAGGCATTCAGAACAAAGGCACCCTGCATAATTAACAGAGACGTACACCTTTTAATAAAACTAAGAATTTGACCTACTACTCGTATTCTTTTATAAGAAACTGCTTATAAGAAACTCAACTCTTAAATCTCCAAAAATTAAGAAACTCCAGTACTGGGAAATATAACTTAAACACAGGTAAACCAACTTTGAAAGCAAATCGACCCTAAATTGGGGGCAAAGGGACCTTGGTATCCCAAATTTCTCAGTTTTTTTCGTTGCTAAGGGCGTTGCCATGCATAAAAATGCTACCAAGCACTATATAATCTCAAATTTTGCAGCTTTGCACCTAAAAAACAGCCGAGGAGCCAGTTGCAAATTACAGAGCAATGATTTTCCTACTAAAATCTACAATAAAAAAATTTGGTGTTTTAGGGTCAAAATAAAGGGGTCTTCTACCTTAAGAAACTATTTATCTTAAGGGGGAAACCCCCTCAGAGCAAAAAAATTTTCCCTGTTAGTATAACTTTGGTTCTGTTACCATATTATTGATAAGTATCAGAAAATATTTAGAACAAACATTCAAAATTGCTTCCTGTTGCCATGGTAACCATAATAATTGAATACAAAAGGCGAAAAGTTGTTCTATGGCAATAAGGATTACATTAAAAGTAATTGAGGTATCAAAATAATTTTTTCTGGACTTGTATATAAAGCATAAAGCTATGATTTGAACCTATAAATAGTTCTTGAGCTCTACTGAAAGAACAGCAATGATTGCATCAAAAATATCAAAAAATTTTTGACTGAACGTACAGAAGGAAATGTTTGCTTGATGCAAACTATAGGATGGAATCTTTGTATTTTAGGTTCAAATCATAAGTATAACATAGCTCTACATGCTGTGAAAATTTCATGCCAGTGTGACTTTCCAGTTTTGTGCTATCCTTTGTCCCGTTTTACAGATCCGCCAAATTTTACAATGCCAGAAAACTGGCTTTAAAGTTTACAAACGGATGTCAACACTGAGTACTTGCAACCCATGCTACACAGACAGTCTTTACATGTTCAGCTGTCTCAAAATTTATCAGCACCATAAATTTTCTCTTCTTTATCCTCATCTCTGTCCTGCTTTCTCTTTTTCTGGCCACGTACAAATTTACAACCACTTTTTTACTGTTCTTTGTTTTGGTATTCAGCAAACAGCGGCCGCTTCCTATTATTTCTGACAGCACATCCCCTTTGTGTATTTACCAGCCTCAATGTTCAGAAGATCATTTATCATTGAGGTTGCCTTTCTACCAATATTAAAGTTTGCAATGGCATCATAAACTGCAAATGTCAACTGAATATGATGTACATAAATTGATTTTGGTACGCGCTCCCATATCATATCATATTATAGCATTGAAAGACATGAAGGTATTTCTCTATCAACTCACAGGACTATTCATAAATGTAGTAAGCTTAGCTATGGCCATTTCCACATGAAAATGATCTCATTGCATACATCATTCTTCTGTTCACTTCAAACCCTTCAAAGGGCTTTACCAGCTCGTTTTGAGGTATAAAATAACCTCTCAAAGCCACACACTTTTTCAAATGAAGAGTCAGGATGATTTTCCCTCATATCAATAGGCCTAAACTAATAACAAAGCATCAACTGATGAACTAGTATTATTAGTGTTTGGCTCACTCCGGCTGCAAGCACCTTATAATAACAAACTGATTTCCTTTAAACCTTTGCTTCTTTGAACATTCAACACGTTGCTTTTGTTTTCCCATCTCGGTAGGCAGAGAATGTAGACTTGACTTGCTTGGAAACAACTTGCTGCACAGAAACTTGCGATGAAGAAGCAAGAGTTATCGCGTGCAACAGCAATAACAAAATGCCTCAGTTACGTGCGACTTGTTTCAGCTCGAGACATATGCAAAATGGCCTTGAAACGATTCTCAACAAAACGGAAAGGAAAAGTTTTTGGTTGCTATGCAGATT
>REGM01000142.1:462156-555364 GCA_004194415.1 Aurelia aurita | reverse complement strand
GTACAAAGCGATTAGCGATCGCAGACGAAGGATTTTCTCTCAAGCAACAAACTAAATCAAATAAAGCCTCAAAAATGCTCAAAACTAATACGGCTAATGCCTTGTAATTAAGATAATAACACTTTAAATAATATGTTTCATGTCCGGTGCATTGTCATTAAGACTACGTTCACATGATACCGGCACATTTTGAAAACGGTGAAAAATGTGACGGTAGCAAAATTTTAGCTAGCGTTCACACGATACCAGCACAATTTGAAAACGGTAGGAAATTTGATGGTAACAAGCTTGTTGCAATCTCCCCAAGAATTTGATGCCAAAGAAATGTACCTATACCGAAAGAATCGACCAGCCTCGTTTTGAAAGCATCGAAAAATGTTCCGTTTCCATCGTTTTCGAGTGTTCACACGATGCCGTTTTCAAAATGTGCCGGTTAGAGTTCCGTTTTCAAAATCTGCCGTTTTCAAAATCTGCCGGCAAAAAATGTGCCGCTTTCGTGTGAACGGGAGGCCTATCCGTCACATTTTTCACCGTTTTCAAAATGTGCCGGTATCGTGTGAACGTAGTCTAAGATGGTAACACTTTAAATGATATGTTTCATATCCCGTTCTTGGCTAACTATCTTGTTCTACATGCGAAAAGCAGTCATTACGAGAAAAGAAGTCATCTGTATACCGGGTGTCCCAGAAAAAACGCAAAAGATTTGATCCCGGCTAGCGACAAGAGTTTAGGTCGAATCAATTCCTAATAATTTTTGAAGTAATCCTCGATAGTTAACTCGAAGATAAATACATTTTTTGTTGACATTGGTGCATTGAGAGTTGAAATATTAATCTTGAAAGTCCAAATGTGCTTCCACCTCCAAACCAGAGCTTTTGGGTTTTGGCCTATACTGCAAAAGCGCAGTTTTGGGGAATCTCCTCAATCATAGACATAGCGTAGTAGTTGTGAACAAGGACCCATGCTTTGGCACACATTTGAGTAGAAATTTGAAAGCTGAGAATTGACAAACAAGTCAATGCATACAGTCACCTAGGAATATCTTTCTTGAATCAAAATGCACCTACAAAAATACTAATTCAAGAACGAGTGCGTGATCATTTTTAAAGATCTTATCCGTGGACATTAGTTCCCTTGGGTGTATACGATTGCTTGTTTCGTAATAATTCCAAGATAGATGATACAAAATGAATTTCATTCAAGCAATGAAGATTGCACAAAATAATTTACTTTCACACCCAAGGGAACCATTCCGCTGATGGCTATCTTTTATTGGACAGAAGTAATTTGAACTTGTTGTAGAATGAAGAAAGGTGTCTCTTCGGGACTAAATTATTGAATCTGGTTGTCAAGTTAAGTTTGGATTTCTAGTCAAATACGTTCCTAAGCACGAGTCTTCTTGCTCGTATTTCGCTATGATTCAGGAGATTCCCGAAATAGCGCATTTGCAGTATAGGCCAAAACCTAAAAGCTCTGGTTTGGAGGTGGAGGCAAATTTGGACTTTAAGATTAACATTTCACCTCTCAAAGCACCAATATCAACAAAGAAGGTATTTATCTTCAAGTTAACTATCGAGAATTACTTCAAAAATAATTAGGGATTTATTCGACCTAAATTCTTGTCTCTAGCCGGGATCAAATCTGTTGCGTTTTTTTTGGGATACCCGGTATAACATTTCACCTCTCAAAGCACCAATATCAACAAAGAAGGTATTTATCTTCAAGTTAACTATCGAGGATTACTTAAAAAATGATTAGGGATTTATTCGACCTAAATTCTTGTCGCTAGCCGGGATCAAATCTGTTACGTTTTTTTTTGGGACACCCGGTATATCAAAAGAGGAAGAGGAAGGATAAGTCTGAAAATCTGCCACGGGCATTTTACACATTTGAATTAGAAGCTGGGCAGCAGGCATTACAATCCTCGTATCTTTTCGTTCAACTAAAGCACTTAATGGACCTGAATGATTCTTAATGGCTCAGGCTCTGAATGAAGTTAATAATGTGCCCGAGGCAGATGTTTAGATCTATTCTAGTTCTTTCGATAGATGCTCATCAACTTACTCTCTGTGCACTTTGAAAAGCAGTTATTGAGATGAGTGATGTGTATATTAAACATCTGCGGCGGGCATTTTACACATTTGATTCGGATTTTGAGCAGTTTAGATCTATCCTTCTTCTTTCGATATATGCTCATTACTTCCCTTAACAATGCCTTGGTGAAGGTGAAGTTGCTGTTTTTAGCGCCAAGCGCTGGGATCGCAGAAGTAGAGAAGACCTAATCGAGTCCACGACCCCTTGTCATGACGCTCAAATGGTGGGTCTCTACCTGGGATCGAACCCTGCCCGCCTGACTGTTCTGGCTGCAAGGTCAGAGGATTACACCACTGCGCCACAACACCTTCGTGCCTTTGCGCGTGCACAACGAGACAGTTAGCCATACTGGTTTCAGGATATCTTTTGCGGTCTATTTGTTTTGATTCGTTGTTTGAGAGAATTCCCATTGACTGCAATGGCTAATCGCTTTGTAACTTCGTATCAATCAAGTGAAATTGAGGTTATTGTGACAATATCTATCCTCGTTCTTTGTGGAGGGAAGAAGAGAGAAAAGTTCTCGAATATGCAATAAAATTTCTTCAATATGTCTTTGTTGAAGATTCATCATTTTGGATTTATTGCATTCTTCTATTGAAATTTAGCCACTCGCCTTTCCTAGAATTCCTATTATTTCTAGATATAGCTTTCCTCGGCAAGGATGAATTTTGTGAAACGGACGATTTAGCTGGCCGGCACAACAAAGCGATTTGCATTTCTGAAGAATAAATTTCTTACCTCCGAGGATCTTTCTTACCTCTTCTTCCCCTGAATTAAGCGTTTCTTTTCTTTATATTTTTGCAGAGGAGATTGCTAATTATGCAACTCTTGGTGTCCTGGTTGGAGTTTTCTTGGTAACTACAATTGTATTCGGTGTTCTGTGGTGGAAAGTGAGGCAAAGATTGAGGACTGTTCAAGCTCAAAACCAGTTGCCGCACAAAGCTGGACTTAAAATTTGAAGATCTGAGCATGAGAATGGAAAGAACCAGATTTTGCAGCAGCGTCAGGATGATGAACTTGTAGATATATATGTATGACAACAGCAAAGCAAAACCTCGATAATTTGAGCAGAAATCAGAAAAATACAGCGTAGATCTCGAATCTAAAAGAGTTACTTTTTTAGCAGCAAACTGCCTACATATTGGTCTACTTTTCATTCCAAATCCCTAGATATGAATTGTATCATTTGAAATAGCTGTTAAATAACTAAACAGAAGGTCCCAAATTTCATGATTTTTCTGACATAAGTGGGTCATGGGTATTAGAATTGAACAGTATACATGGGTCACTTTTAAAACATGAACAGTCTAATCAACCTTCAATGGAAGTACCGAGCCCCCCCCTCCCCCTCCCAGGACCCAGTGCAGCATGTTAAAATAGGAGGAAACAGCCAAAGTTCAGTTATGTTGTCATATTTCTGGAGATCAAATCAAATATCGTTATGACTATATAGAAACCTGCCATGGTGATCTTGACAAGATGCAAATTTGTCTTAAAATTCTTGTCACGAAAATATTGCGTGAAAGTTTCTTGTCAATTTTTGTTCTCTTATGACAGTATCTTACTTCTTAGTTCGAAATTTTTCATGCTGCCTGATTATAGCGAAACTTTCGTATATCTTCAGAAAAGTTCTGAAAGATCTAAACCTGTTGAAGACGATTCTACTTAAAATGGTGTGCTTGAGTTATCGAGGTTTCACTCAAAAATTCCAACTTTTTTGTAACTTCCTTATTATATCTTAAATTACCAATTTTGGTAGGATATTGTATAATAACCTTATTTATTGCGCTATGTAATTGTCGCAGTAGTATGAATGAGCATGTGTTTCACAATTTTTCACGAAAATATTAACGAAGTGTATGTACTATCGACATTTGAGTACATCAATTTTAACTATTGCTTTACGTATTCTAGTATTTATTTGTCTCCCTCTGTTCTCATATTTGAAAAAAGCTTGATTATACCAGATAAGGTTAAAGATCCATTGTCGACCATGATCCTTTATGTGCCGAATGAAAAGCAAGACAAAGAGAACCTAGGCCAGAAACGACTTTCAGAGAATATGAAAGTTGACTTTGGCGCCACGAGGGATCCACGGGGTCTTTAACCGAAGTTGCAAATTTAAAAAAATTACTGGAGCTCTGTTTTGCATGTTCGTTCAAGAGGGTCCCTAAAGGGGTGCTCAATCCCATTAGAAAGGGGTAGCTCTCTTTCAGAAAGCTACCCCTTTCTAATTGCAAAAATTTGCCTTCGTCACCACTTTTATGATTAATTTTTGGCGGAAAACTACCCCTTTTTAACAATTTTTGCCGATTTCAATCCAACCGACCCATGTTTAAAGAACGCCAATCAACCAGCATCCTTTGCGCGCTTCGCTTGTTGCCTTTCTAGACCAGGCGGTGAAGGGGGGGTATCGTCCCCCGAAAGCGAAATTTACGAGACCACCTGACTTTGGTCAATTTTGGGGCGCTGATTCCGAATATCGATGTTATACGGGCAATATCCGGGAACTTCAGCCTCGTTTTGACGTTTCAAGTCACGATTTAATGTTCTGGAGTATTAGCAAGGAGATTAAAANAGTTCTTGTCACGAAAATATTGCATGAAAGTTTCTTGTCAATTTTTGTTCTCTTATGACAGTATCTTACTTCTTAGTTCGAAATTTTTCATGCTGCCTGATTATAGCGAAACTTTCGTATATCTTCAGAAAAGTTCTGAAAGATCTAAACCTGTTGAGGACGATTCTACTTAAAATGGTGTGCTTGAGTTATCGAGGTTTCACTCAAAAATTCCAACTTTTTTGTAACTTCCTTATTATATCTTAAATTACCAATTTTGGTAGGATATTGTATAATAACCTTATTTATTGCGCTATGTAATTGTCGCAGTAGTATGAATGAGCATGTGTTTCACAATTTTTCACGAAAATATTAACGAAGTGTATGTACTATCGACATTTGAGTACATCAATTTTAACTATTGCTTTACGTATTCTAGTATTTATTTGTCTCCCTCTGTTCTCATATTTGAAAAAAGCTTGATTATACCAGATAAGGTTAAAGATCCATTGTCGACCATGATCCTTTATGTGCCGAATGAAAAGCAAGACAAAGAGAACCTAGGCCAGAAACGACTTTCAGAGAATATGAAAGTTGACTTTGGCGCCACGAGGGATCCACGGGGTCTTTAACCGAAGTTGCAAATTTAAAAAAATTACTGGAGCTCTGTTTTGCATGTTCGTTCAAGAGGGTCCCTAAAGGGGTGCTCAATCCCATTAGAAAGGGGTAGCTCTCTTTCAGAAAGCTACCCCTTTCTAATTGCAAAAATTTGCCTTCGTCACCACTTTTATGATTAATTTTTGGCGGAAAACTACCCCTTTTTAACAATTTTTGCCGATTTCAATCCAACCGACCCATGTTTAAAGAACGCCAATCAACCAGCATCCTTTGCGCGCTTCGCTTGTTGCCTTTCGACTGCGACGGCCATTTTCATATGACAACTTTCTCTGCAAAGCGCGACCGCAAAGGATGCTGGTTGACCGGCGTTATTTAAGGAAAATCTGCCGAAATATGACCCTTGTTTGGAGAATTTTGGGCCAAAAACCCGTCCCCTCAACACATACCCGTCCCCTCAACATGTTATGTACTTATGTACCCCCCCCCCCCGGATATAAAATCGATGATCGAATCCAATTCCCAGCCTATTATTTTGCTGGTGGTATTTCCAGTTCATCAAATCGCCGTCCAAGCACAATAATCTCATTCCCAGAGTGTCATTTACGTAAATCGCAGACTCCATGTCACCTCAGGCCTCTCTTTTAAGCCCGCATATGCCTGGCCTGGCGGGTGCAATTTGGGACTTGCATGCCTTTCCGAAGATTAAAAAAATTGACCCTTTCTTCCGATTTGCCAAAAAACGAAACAGTCCCCTATCTCTGAGAATTGTTGGTGATAGGACCCCTTTACTTGAAGACTCTGATTCATCCAAATCTAAAGTAATATGTATCTTTGTTACCCCTGGTACAGACGACAACATAATTGATTTCACATTCAAATCACAAAATGTCTTGGTAAAAGCTTTTAATCTTCATATTATAAGAAATCCCATTTTCTGACTGAAAATGCTTAAACAGAATAAGTACCCTATTTTAGTTTTCTCTGGCAAGGTCTGAAAAGACCCCTTTTTCTCTTTCCAGGTCCTAGATATTCATTGAAGATTCACCCCTTTCTCGTAGAGAAAGCATGGACACACCTGCCAGATACAAATTTACATGCACCCACCGGTACTTGTACATGAATAAAAGCTAGATATCTTGATCCTTAGAAAGGATCTATGGAAAGATGATCTTCAAAATACTCTTCTAACATCCACATTAATGTTGCAAAAGTTGGCCTTTCTTCTGGACTCTTCTTCCAGCAAATTGTCATACAATCGTAGCAACGCTGCTCACAGTTGTCTGGTCTCTCTATTCTGTAGCCTTGATGAACTGCAGCAATAACCTAAATAGGATAGTAATAAATAATTCGTTTTTACTTCTTTGTTGAAGATTTAGCTTATCGAAGATACAACAGAAGCATGTAAGAGAATTCAAAAATATAGCAATTGTTTCACACGTTTCAATCTATGATCCTTTTCAATGAGCTGTTCTTACAATAATTCGGGGCCTGCCTATAAACCTAAATTACAATAGGGTAACGGAACAACAACAACGTAACAAGGGGACCTGCCTAAAACAATATTTGAAATGGTTTACCGCAGGGGTACAAGGGATTTAGGTAATCTGTATAGCATTTGACCTCCAAAAACAGCAAAGTGTGAAGATCATTTGAAGAAAATTCACAAATGTTCTTTGTTCATCTCCTCCACAATTGCAATTGTAAAAGATTTGGCAGGCTGCCACCAGAACAGATGTGAACTTTGATAAAAGCATTCTCACCTCAGAATCGTTCATCCCGTGATATGGAATACCTCCATAGGTAATAATTTCATACATCAAGATGCCGAATGACCACACATCTGACTTTATCGTGCATTGATTGGAATGGTGAGCTTCTGGAGCAATCCATTTGATATAACTCTGATGAGAGCTGTCATCATTATAACATCTAGACAGACCAAAATCAGCTACTTTAACGAAATTTTCTTCTCCGATGAGGACATTTTTAGCTGCAAGGCTACCATGAACGAAATCATTTTCTTCCAGGTAGAACATTCCCTGTGCAACTTGTTCACCAATATACATCAATGTTTTAGACGGGATATATTTGCCTTCACCTCTCAAATATTCCAACAAACTTCCTTTTGGCATGAGCTCAGTGACTACCAAAATTGGCTCAGTGGCTGTCACAACTGCAAACAATGAAATCAGCTTTGCATGCTTGAATCTTTTCATGATGGTTGCCTGCTCATGAAAGCTTTCCTTTTTCAGTGATCCTGGCTTTAATGATTTGACTGCAACTGGGACCTTGTCATTCCACAATCCTCTGTAAACTTCACCAAATTGGCCTGCTCCAAGTCGATCTCCAATTGTAAGAGAAGATCGCTCAATTTCCCATTGTTTTTCTGTTTTATGAGATAGATCACCGAGAATAGGAAATTGATACTGAAAAGGAAAATTAAAAGTTTCAAGTTTCAATTTTAATTTGAACAACAATTCTTAATCTACTACATTTCTGCTTACTATGAATGATCTAACTATTCTGATTATTGAAATAGCTGTTCAGGATACTTGGATACTCCAAGGAAGAATGGGAGTTCTTCTTTAGAGGAACCCCAGAGGGCTGACGAGCCAAGTACCCCTTCTTCAAAGGAATAGCTTATATATTTTAAAAAACTCATTAATACATTATACGTTTAAGACAAAATACTTTTTTCTAAAATATATACAAAACATTATTGATAAGAAACGGAAGGAGAGCAAAGAGAAAGAGAGAAGAAAAGAAAGAAAGAAAAAGAATGGTAGAAACAATCTTTTCTGTGCTGGTTATACACGACTTTTGCTGACATGTAATGAAGTTAGTACTTTTGTCGTAGATGTTCAGAAAATGTTTTACTAAACGTGGCTTTGTTTTTGAATTCTTTATCGCGCTTGGAATTTTACTCCAGGTGATGGCACCAGTGTATTTTATAGTGCGTTTAAAAGAGGTCAATTTAATGTTGCATCTTCTTTTATGTCAAAATAAAAGTAAAATATTTCATTGGTGCTAGTTCACTAGTGATGAATGTATTCTCTCTATCGAGCATCCCCTCTCCAATGAGGATACACATTTTGTACAGCTTTCGTGTAGTTTTCTCAATAACTTATGATCCATTTTATTTCATTCGTGACTGAAGATGATACATAGGTATCGAGACATCTCTTGCAAAATTAGAATGTTGTTTTATTTCTCAATTATATCGGGTAAGTCAGAAAAATGAATCCACTCTTTAAAAAATCGCACTGCAAAAACTATAAAACCAATTTGAAAAAATTACAACTCCCTTGCCCACCTGAGGGTTTAACTTAATTTTGAGAAACTATTCACAATTTACAATGCATTATCTTAATCTCAGATCAAGAATTCCTGAAAACTAGCTTCCGTGGGCGTTGCCTAAACTATAAGTGATTGGCTCAATTTGATCCATCTTTCAACTATCAAAATGGTAAAAAAATGTTTTTCGTTGCTCAAGCATTGCTTTCTAATGATACGGAAACTGTTGAAATGTAACTATGCTCTCTCGTAAATGTTGTGCATCAAAAAGTAAATATCTACATGATAGTGAACAGGCAATTTTTTGCTGTTTTTTTGGCATATCGAGAGATAGAACTTTTTGCTAATTCCGAATTTCAGAGGGATATAATGCACCTAACATTATGAGAAAAATCTTGAAAATTAAGATTGAAGCCTCAGTAAGATGATCGATTTTAAAATGTACAAATTGGTTGCATAGCTTTTCCAGCACGATTTTTCAAACAGTGGATACATTTTTGTGATTCGCCCTGTATAACAAGTCTGCTTTTAATACGATGTTATGGCATATTAGAAAAATAAAGCAAAGATTTACTTTCATGGCAGGTTTCTTTAAGTTTGTTACTAATCCATCTGACTTTTCACTGTAATATGCAATGAGATCTTGTGAAGTGCCAAATTTGTGCATTCTAGCAATGAAGTAGTCACCACTGTCCGTTGTATTGATTTTGTAATGCCTGACAACATCATTATTTTTGAGGGACAGGAAAAGTAAGTCTTTCTCAATATTCCATGTTTTGATATCATACCTTCTGATCAAAAATGCACCTTGTTCATTCCCAGGTCTCGTCAAAATACGTTCTGTCTCTCGTCGGTTAATTTCGCCAAAGAACCAACTAGCAATAAACATTGATAGGATTTAAATGTCGCAAAATAAGGGTGTCAACAAAGGGTGTACTTTGCAACAATAGAATAAGTTGATTTTGATTGACAAGGTAGTACAAAGCGATCAATGATTAGAAACAAAAGGATTTCTACGGCCGGTTGTTTAAACCCACAAATATAAATACAGACATCATCAAAGAGGCCCCAAAACCTGTTGACAAGCCCACTCATTGTATCATTGTGCAAGCAAGAGAGATGCTAAAGAGCAGACATGTGTATGTATAGAAAGAAGAAGGATAAATCAAAACATCTGCAGCCCAAACTTTTATTTATTTGATCTAGAAGCTGGAAAGTAGCTGTGACCATCCAAGATTAGTATATTTTGGTGCAAATGAAACACTTGTTGCTCCTCTGCTACTGAATTAGATACATACTACTTAAACTGCCAGTAGCAAATGTTAGATGCATTCTTCTTTCTTCTGATATACAATCGTGTCACACCTGTTTGAATGCACAATGAGTGAATTATCCATCTAGCTTTTGAAGTTCCCTGGGTCCAGGCCCACACATAACCCAGAGAAAGTTCTTTTTTCCGAGGTGGGCCTGCCGAAATGGTCTATAAACAAATGACCTCCTAAGCCAAGNCCTGGGTCCAGGCCCACACATAACCCAGAGAAAGTTCTTTTTTCCGAGGTGGGCCTGCCGAAATGGTCTATAAACAAATGAACTCCTAAGCCAAGTTTCCATATAATCGTTACGATCGTTTGGATCGCTGTGAACGACTCCAGCGATCCCAGCGATCTCAACGAAATGAAAAGAAATCGATCGCTGGAATCGCTCGTTCATGTTTTCATAAGATAGCTGAGATCGCTGGAGTGGGCCTGGCACCCAGCGTAGTTTCGGAGTATCTTTGCGACTTGCTTTATTTTCACAGGTTAACTAATCGGCTTTAGAAATCCCTTTGGCGTGTCAATCGTGACAGCGGATACTGTTACAAAATCTGATCTGCCCATGCACAGGACATTAACAACATGAAGTCAAAATGCATTCAGATTTCAGTTTTGCATAGCAACTGGATCAAACCTCTGTTTTGAAACTGCTTAACAGGGATAAATGCCATATCTTAGATATTTTTATTCAGAAGGGTCTTTGCTTCGATAAATATGGGCAGATATGGGACAATTTCAGAAGTGCCTTAAAAACGGTTCTACTTACGGTTCAGCATCAATTGAACGCAGTTGTGCCACATAGAGACAAGGGATGTACCCTTGAGTGCCACTTTTCCTTTTTTCTGCATACCACCAATCAGAATCATCATTCTTTTTGATAACTTCTAAAATATCTCCTTTTTGAATTGATAAATCATCGTCGATTCTGGCTTCATAATCATAAATTGCAACTACAAATTCACCTTGATACTTCGGGAGTATTTCTTCGTCCTTTGGTAGTATTTCTTCGTCCTTTGGTAGTATTTCTTCGTTCTTTAATATTATTTCTTCGTCATTTGGGAGCGTTTGTTGCTCTGTTTCAACTTTGCTTTCTTTATTTGCCATTCTTCTATTTTCTTTTTATTGATCTAGATTTCTCATTCAATTTGGTCCGGTTTTTTATTTAGTTCATAAATTCAGGATGTGTTGTTTTATCAGAAAGTCGCATTCTTACATTTTAACCCTATATTTCTGATTGCCTCCCTTCTTGTGTAGAATTTTATTTAGACTTCCGTGTTTGTGATTTTTATTTGTTTACATGAATTATGCAAATTGTCATCATCCTAAGGAAGAATCATTGAATCGTGTGGGCTGGTTCTTCTCTAAGAATATGACAATTTACGTAATGCATGTAAACAGTCACAAAGACGGAAGTCCAAATATGATTGTAGGCAAGGAGGGAAGCAAACTGAAGATCAAACATTTATGCATAACGAATTCTAATGTCTAATGAAGATCTTTTTCAATTGCCGAAATGGTCTATAAACAAATGAACTCCTAAGCCAAGTTTCCATATAATCGTTACGATCGTTTGGATCGCTGTGAACGACTCCAGCGATCCCAGCGATCTCAACGAAATGAAAAGAAATCGATCGCTGGAATCGCTCGTTCATGTTTTCATAAGATAGCTGAGATCGCTGGAGTCGTTCACAACGATCCAAACGATCGTAGCGATTATATGGAAACCAGGCTTAACCTGTGACTTTTAGCTTTTGTGCTACGACCTTAACAAATGCAAATCTATCAATGATACCTAGCCTTGGGTTTTTCTTAATAAGACTCTGGCTCGGCAATAATCCCCCTTCTGCGGCTCTGCACCTTCTAGGGGCGGTCAAGTACTGTAAGAATTTTTACCCCACTTTCGTTCTGGGAACAAAATGAACCAACGCAGGTTTTGTTGAGGTTTATGAAAGAAGTCCCAGAAAAGGTCAACTTGTTGGGACATTGCTGGTCAGCATAAAGTTTCAGGTGTTCTAACAGAATTTCTGGCGCCATTTAGTTTTGAAATCCATATGACGTAACGTATGTCCTTGAAATTTCCAGGAAAATTTTTTTTGCCGAATTTCGGGTGCAGTGTTGTTACCTGTGTCCCAAGTGTTTCTGAAATCCCACCCAGCTTTTGTATTTAGTAATTATGAAATGCGAATTTTAAATTAATTTGGTGTTACCTCAGTCCCTAGTATTTGCCGGATCCCACCCAGGTTCGAGAAATGATTTCAATATTGTCCATTGTACCAAAAAGCCAAAAACTTCGAGAAAAATCGCAAAAGTCGGCTCCAATATTTTGTCCATACCGTAGATGTGAAGGAATAAGCCAAAAACAATTAAACTTCATTACGATTTCAGCTTTTTCTTGCCATTGAGCAGGAAAAAACCAGTGCTGACAACGCCACAAAGCAACCAGTTGCTGGGACAAGCCTTGGCAAATGATCTATTGTTCAATAATAGGGGGGGATCCAAACTGACAGAAAGCAAAAAAAGCCACCTTTTGGAACAGAGCTGGCCCAAAATTCAGAGAAAAAATCATGTCTCGAGACAGACCTATAGAACCACTGTTCCCATAGGACATGGACACCCCTCCTGACCTTCCCAACCCTTTGTCTTAAAGGCTCTGGTATCTTGACCCCCTTGAGTTAAGTGAAGCATATCTAATCAAAATATCATTCATTGGTATCAAAAAGTACAATAGCACTTCTTTTTCTTAGCTTTGTAATCTTTCTCAAACTAAGTCCTTGAGTTTCTTAAGTTTCGAGCACGGGGGGGGGGGTTCTTCCATAGTAAAGGTACCTGGGGATGTGCCGCCCTCAAGGGTATACTTTTTCGGACTGCTAGTCTAGCCAAGGGTATGCTTTTTGGTAATTTTAGTCTATGCCAGTCTAGGCAAGGGTATGATTTTTGGCAATTTTCGTTCAGGAAAGGCAAAATTTTCTTAATTTGTGTCTAGAAACCCAAAATTTTGGCGATTTTGGTCTTGAGAAGGCGAAATTTTGGTGATTTGTGCCTAGAAAACGGCAAATTATGGCACTTTTGGTCTAGAAATTAGTCTAGCCAAGGGTATCATTTTCACAAAAATTGGTCTAGCCAACGGTACCANATATAATTATCCAAATTTGTTTGGCAAAACATGGTTTGATCAACAGATGGTTGAAGGATAAGTTAGGATATCATTTCACTGCGCCAAAACAGTTTTTACTCATGAATATTTCTTCCAAAACTTTATCGACGATTTTCTCAATATTGAAAAATTGGCTTGTTGACAATCTTTGTAAGCCTGTCAAATTTTTATCTTAGCTTGTATCCTCTTGAAACTTGGCATACATGCACAGTAGACATTGCTGCATCCACTGAACTAGGATTTTTAATTTTACTTTTCTGGAAATAGAAATATGCTAATTTGAAATTATCTTGCGCTAGCGAAGATTTAGTGTCTTGAGCTATTTTGACTATTTTTCTGAAAGTATTTGACATATGCTAAAGATTCTAGTTCAGAGGATGCAGTTTGGGTATATCTTGATGTATGCCAAGTTTGAAGCATTTTGGTGGAGGTATCTTATGTCAGCTAATTTTCAAAAAAATTTAAATTGTGGATGTGTCCTCCTTAATTTATGCAAGGATTTTTAATTTTCTCACTATCAAAAATTTTGGAATATTCCAAAGACTTGACAGACACAATTTCGTTTCATTTCACTGGCAGAGTAATGAGAAACAAACATCTTTAATAATTAGTAGTATAGTACCTTATTACTTAACAAAGATTTGCAGAAGTTATGGGTAAATGTTAGCTGTCAGTGCAGCAATGAATGAAGTAAATCGAAGTTGGTGTTTTTCTTGTAACCCCAGATCTGTAATAGTATTTTGAAGGAATCATGATTAAAAGAGCTCTCACCAAAAGGAGTTTTGCTCTACTAATGGTACAAAGCGTATTCTAAACAGGATTCTTGTGAAAAATATTTGCCCTGGTTATGGGGTATGTTTTCAAGATAACGCCCTGGTTATTGGGTTATGTTTTCAAAATTTTGCCCTGGATATGGGTCCACCCTCCGGATTCTCAAAGGCACATGTATACCAGCCCCCCTAGAGGAGTTACCTACCCCCACCCCTCTCGGTCCAAATATGATTGTAGGCAAGGAGGGAAGCAAACTGAAGATCAAACATTTATGCATAACGAATTCTAATGTCTAATGAAGATCTTTTTCAGTTGCCGAAATGGTCTACAAACAAATGAACTCCTAAGCCAGGTTTCCATATAATCGTTACGATCGTTTGGATCGCTGTGAACGACTCCAGCGATCCCAGCGATCCCAGCGAGCCCAGCGATCTCGTCAATCTCAATGAAATGAAAAGAACTCGATCGCTGGAATCGCTCGTTCATGTTTTCATAAGATCGCTGAGATCGCTGGAGTCGTTCACAACGATCCAAACGATCGTAGCGATTATATGGAAACCAGGCTTAACCTTTGACTTTTAGCTTTTGTGCTACGACCTTAACAAATGCAAATCTATCAGTGATACCTAGCCTTGGGTTTTTCTTAATAAGACTCTGGCTCGGCAATAATCCCCCATCTGCGGCTCTGCACCTTCTAGGGGCCGTCAAGTACTGTAAGAATTTTTACCCCACTTTCGTCCTGGGAACAAATTGAACCAACTCGGTTTTTGTTGAGGTTTATTAAAGAAATCCCAGAAAAAGTCAACTTGTTGGGACATTGCTGGTCAGCATAAAGTTTCAGGTGTTCTAACAGAATTTCTGGCGCCATTTAGTTTTGACATCCATATGACGTAACGTATGTCCTTGAAATGTCCAGGAAAATTTCCCAAGTGTTTCTGAAATCCCACCCAGCTTTTGTATTTAGTAATCATGAAATGCGAATTTTAAATTAATTTGGTGTTACCTCTGTCATTAGTATTTGCCGGATCCCACCAAGGTTCGAGAAATGATTTCAATATTGTCCATTGTACCAAAAAGCCAAAAACTTCGAAAAAAATCGCAAAGTCTGCTCCAATTTTTTTTACATACCGTAGATGTGAAGGAATAAGCCAACAACAATTAAAACTCATTGCGATTTCAGCTTTTTCTTGCCATTGAGCAGGAAAAAATCAGTGTTGACAACGCCGAAGCAACCAGTTGCTGGGAGAAACCTTGGCAAATGATCTATTGTTCAATAATAGGGGGGGGTCCAAACTGACAGAAAGCAAAAAAAGCCACCTTTTTTAACAGAGCTGGCCCAAAATTCAGAGAAAAAATCATGTCTCGAGACAGACCTATAGAACCACTGTTCACATAGAACATGGACACCCTTCCTGACCTTCCCAACCCTTTGTCTTAAAGGCTCTGGCATCTTGAGCCCCCTTGAGTTAAGTGAAGCATATCTAATCAAAATATCATTCATTGGTATCAAAAAGTACAATAGCACTTCTTTTTCTTAGCTTTGTAATCTTTCTCAGACTAAGTCCTTGAGTTTCTTAAGTTTCGAGGCGCTCCCTGGTTTCGACAGAGTTGTGGCCATCGTAGAACAAATTTTTTACCAGTGAGTTTCTTGTGAGTTTCTTATAAAAGATTCGTGTAATCAACCAATAGCCCAGCACACGATTGCCACCGCATAAAATCCAAGAGCGTCAAATTCAGCACAATATTTGCACCCGGAACTGGTGACTTCCCTTCCTAAAAAAGCATTGTTAAGAAATTATGACCTTCATGATTCGAAACAAGCAAAACATCACGAGCATATCACGACATGCTTAAATTCAGTCAGTCCCTTGACGTTGACTCTCAACAACATATTTTTAGGATGTTAGTGAATGAAGAACACAAGCACGTGACAAGAAATTTAAACTGTGACATCAGAGGACACATTTTGAGCCTGGATAATTGATTGTGATGACACTCTCACCTAAGGTGGTTGTGTTATGGTTTGGAAATAGTTCATTTGAGCTTGCTTGAAATTGAGGTATTGTGGATCGAGATAGTTCCTTCTTGAAATATTGCGAAAGCTGAGCCTAAAAAACTTGACTAAAAGACACAGATAGATCTGAGCACCTGCACTGGAAAAAACGATAAATATTGAAAGACATTTCCTACTTCGAATATTGTGAAAGCTGAGCCTAGAAAACTGGATTGTAAAACAGAGAGAGAGAGAGATCTGAGCATCTGTACTTAAAATAACTATAAATATTGCAAGATTGTTCCTTCTTCGAATATTGTGAAAGCTGAGCCTAAAACACTGGACTCTTTTGGATTGTAAAACACAGAGAGATCGAAACGAGATCTGTACTTACCAAAATGATAAAATATTGAAAAGAACAAAATATCAAAATCATACAGGAAAAGAATTGCGTACAAATGGGCTGCAATTGTCAAAAACAGCACCCTCCAAGTGATAACGATTGTGTTAGGTTAGGACAGTACATTGGAGAAAAGAACTGTTTTGGGCAGAGAAANGCGAAAGCTGAGCCTAAAAAACTTGACTAAAAGACACAGATAGATCTGAGCACCTGCACTGGAAAAAACGATAAATATTGAAAGACATTTCCTACTTCGAATATTGTGAAAGCTGAGCCTAGAAAACTGGATTGTAAAACAGAGAGAGAGAGAGATCTGAGCATCTGTACTTAAAATAACTATAAATATTGCAAGATTGTTCCTTCTTCGAATATTGTGAAAGCTGAGCCTAAAACACTGGACTCTTTTGGATTGTAAAACACAGAGAGATCGAAACGAGATCTGTACTTACCAAAATGATAAAATATTGAAAAGAACAAAATATCAAAATCATACAGGAAAAGAATTGCGTACAAATGGGCTGCAATTGTCAAAAACAGCACCCTCCAAGTGATAACGATTGTGTTAGGTTAGGACAGTACATTGGAGAAAAGAACTGTTTTGGGCAGAGAAATGGATTTGGACAGTATTATTACCTGAATGGTGACATATATGATGGAGCATGGAAAAGAAATGAGAAATATGGATATGGGATTTATATCTTTGCCGATGGCAGAAGGTTTGTTAATGGGGATCGTTTGTATTTCTTTGATGTACTCCTTAAATCACCCAGAACAGTCACGTTATTATAAGCGTACGAGCGAGGGGGCTGGGGGCGGCAGCCCCACATTCGAAAAATTTAGAAAAATCTGCCTATTTCAGGCAAAAATCCGCCGTAAGTCGGGCAAAAAATCTCGTTAACAATAGACTTTTCATCAGGCGACCCCCCCTAGATTTTTTCTTCCCGTACGGTTATGTCCCAGGGACGACACTTTTTCATCCTCCCAAAGGGATAAGATGTGCTAAAGCATGTAAAGCCATTTCTGTAAGGCAGAGATATTAAGAAAATTTGGTCGTGATTTTAGGCCTGTTTTGAAGGTTTCTTAAATAGGCTTTGTCGAGAAAATCCCCTCTAATTTCAGAACGGAGTGGCCGATAAAAGTCAGGTAAATTTTAAAATGGATTTAAACATGTCCTCCATTAAATAATATCTTTACCAATATTATTGTCTTGATATCCAGGGAGCAGTGGCCTTTCAAATGAGGATTGTTTTTTTTTTACTCACCCGGTATAGAATATTTATAGGGGGATCAGAAGCTTTCCACCTACCCTGTAGAAATCAGAAAAGAGTGACACTTGTGAGGAAGGTCATACTTAAAGTTGGGTCTTCAGCACCATGGGTACTACTCCATGGGTACCAGTATCCTTCAAATATTAGAGAAGGGACTGGACAGTTTTGGATCGCAATGTCGTCGAACAAGGGCGCCGTAGGACTTTATTCAGCTCTCATAGTATGCTTTCAACTGTTAATTGCAATTCAGAAAGTTGCAATTCAGAAAGTTTAAATCACCTACATACATTGGTGCTTGACTATATATCAAATCAAATAAGTTTGAGGGTTTTATTTTGTAGGCTTCTCGGCTACTTCGAAAGTGGCAGATATTTAGGTGAATTCGCCCCAGCAGACATCGAAGAAGATCAAAATGAGCCATTGCTAGCAAATACTGGATTGAGGTAAGGTACCCTGGGTGCCAGACAGTGGTGTAGAGATGGGGGGCTTAGTTATTTTTTCAGTAACCCCCTTGTTATTTAAACAAAATTATAATTTTCTGTTGACATACTGTAAATAGCTTTGTTCTTATAAGCTGTTTCTTGTAAAAAGACAGTAGTGTATAACAAGAACAGCCTTTTACGCCGCAAAAACATCGTCTTATAGAGTGAAAATAATTTACGTAATTAGTAAAATGTTTCAAGCCTTTGTCAATCATGATCTTCATCATATGTTCATCAATTAAATAGTGCACTTTTTACAATTTTCCGGCGATGTAAAGGGCTAGGTCTCAAAACATTTTCCAGGTGGCAAGCCCCCCGGACCCCCTATGTTGCTCACTCCACTCACAGCTCCCTCAACATATGAATTTCGTTGAACTGCTACCTGAGCCACACTAGATATTGATCTAGCTCTACACTACTGGTGCCAGACCTATTCTGATAGGGTGGATCATATGTGGATCTGGAACCCAGGATATGGGTAGACTTACAACAAGAGCCCTTTGCTTCGCTATACAACTACAACAGCAACCACACACTAAACTCAACAAGGATTGATACGTACACAAACGTATACAAACTGTTCAAAACGAGGACAACCAGTTTTGTGTCTAAGAATGTGAAGTAAAACTTCTTCCAAGCACCAGTTTTGGCACAAACAATAACTTCTTAAGATACTGAGACAAAAAATCCTACGATCATCTTCAAATTTTAGATTTATTTATTCGTAAACAATTTTGCAGGATAGATGGCACTTCCTCTGATGTGAAGGGAATAAATTGTGGAGTTCCTCAAGGCTCTTGTCTTGTTCCACTCTTATTCCTGATTTACATCAATGATCTGCCTTTTTCCCTGCAAAAATCTCATGTCAGCATGTATGCTGATGACGCGGCCATTTCCCTCTCTTCAAAAAGCATTGATGACCTACAGAATGACCTAAACTTAGATCTTTTGAAGCTGAGGCTGTTTGCGAAATGGTTGATCACTTGTCCATCCGACACGGAATTGTTTTTGTTGATTAAGGCCAAAATATCAACTGGGTAGTTTTCCTTGTTGGGCAGTTCGTTCTCATCGGACCAGAGTCCGCTTTTCGGATATTTGTAATATATATGGGACTTGACTGTTTCCCTATAATTCANTGTTTGCACTTTCAAGCATAATCGTTTTTCCCGGGCTTTCTGCTTCAATTTGATAAAAGCCTGATTTCTCGAAACAAGATTCCGGGGTACTAGTGGGTACTAAAAAATCTTGGCGTACCTAACGGGCCAATCAAATCGCTTGACACTTGGCAAACAGGGTCACAAAGCATATAACTACAAAAGTGTGTCAGTGATTTATGATAGATCCACTGGTCCGACTTTTATAAGGGTTTGGAAGTTAAAAAATACATTTCAGACATTAAAATTAATCTAAAATTGCATTATTTCAAGACAGTACGTTTTATTAAAAATTCTTGACAAACTTTTGTAGTTCAGTACCTTAACTTTGGTAAATAGATAGTCTTGGTCGAACAATGCCCAATGAGGTACACCAAGATTTTTTCGCAAGGGTGGTCGATTTCGCCTAAAATCTGGAATAAATCATATGCGCTTTTATTTGATCAACTGGTTATATTTTTATGGTATTCTGCGTTTAATTCTACTTCGAATAACATAAAATTTTGTTTGGTATAGTTTAAGGAACGGCCGTGGAAAATAGAGTTTCTTAATCGCTGCCTGAAGGGTTACAGTAACCTTAAGGTAAATTATTTATCTACTGTATGTGAATTTTGTTTAGATATTTGGAGGACTGGCATAATCTTCATCGATGTATGCTTTTTAAACGGGCCCCATTTTCTGCAGGTAGAGTTTAACCTAGACATATTACGTTGAGTCCTAGTAATCGCTACCACCTACCCACCCTACTCGATCATACTAGTATAAGCGAGTAGGGTGGGTGGGTGGTAGCAATTACTAGGACTCAACGTAATAAGTCTAAGTTTAACCCTATCAAGCCTAGGGTATTTGATGCTCTAGGAAGACTAGGGGGGCTGATTCGGCCCCCTTATTTTATTTCTGTTCTGTAGAACATAGAGCCATGAAACTTGGCATGTGTATGAAATAGAAACCCAAAAATGGAATCTATTTTTAGATATGTCACGTGACCTGCTCATGACGTCACAATGTTGCATTTTCAAAAACATAAGGGTTCAGTACTAAAAAATTTCAATCGCTGATTACCAGAAAACGAAAAGCAGTAAGGATATGAGTCCACTTTTTATGTATTCTGTTGTCAAATTGCATTTCCTGTGTGAACAAAATTTATTAAAAAATGATGACGTCATCATACAAAAATTCAAATAATGTGCGCATGCGCATTGTATAAATACGGCAATTTACTCGTCCAAATTTCAAAATAAGTAGTCAGTTCGATAGAGCATCTAAAATAGGTTATATTCCTAGCTTGGCATTGATTTCCCAAGATCCCTGTAGATTTTATTAGGGTTTATTCAAAATTTGCGGTTGACTTCTTTTGAAAAAGGAATTGTGTTTACCCCCTGGAATGAATTTCACTTTTGTCAAAAATATATTTTTGGGTGTAAGAAAGATAAAAAGTGAAAGTTAGAAAGTTACAGAGTGGTAAGTGCAGTTAGTACGGATATACAGCAGAAAATCTGCTAGGGGGGGCTGATTCAGTTAATGAAAGCAATTCTACATTTGAGCCCTGGTAACTTAAGCACTGTATTGTTAACTCGATTTAATCAATACATTGAACAGCTTCTTGAACAATTTCCCTTCACCTTCATTTACAGACAGAGCTACAGATGTCTCGAACAACTTTAAGTAGAACACATTTCTATCTCCCGTTATTGTGGAAGTTATTGATGTTCAACTATCTTAAGAAATTCAGAGGTCTGCTCTCGGACCTCCTGTAAAAATCCTACAATATGTCAAATAAAATAGCTCAAAAAGAGTCTGGTACATTAACAGCTGCACTCTCAAATTAATGGCAAATTATTGTATATAATCCTTATTGCCTGGAAAGATTAGCAAACATTGTGAAATGACTTTTGCATAGTAAGCAATCTACAGTATTTGTCTCTTTGGTAGCATAAAAGGTTGTAAGTAAATTTTGAATCGAATTGAAAACTGAAATAATGAAAGAACTCATAAAGAGACTTTTTGATTTGATATTTAACATCATTTTAAAGAAGTTGTCACATCACGGGAAACTCTGTGAATTAAAAATTAGATTTTCCGATGATGCATCGAGTATTTTCCTAATTGAGTGGCATAATGGATCTCCGTCACGTCACTCTGCCACGCGCTTGTCCCTCGATGTATCACGATTGAAATATAAATTAGGAAAAATACTTGATGTATCATCGGAAAATCTTATTTTTAATTCAGAGTTTCCTAAAGCCCGTGGTCACATCTCTTTTTTTGTATATTTTATAGTGCTGCAGAAGAACCAATGATAAGACCACAGCCACAAAATCACGAGAGTGCAGAAAGTGCAAAAGAGAAACAAAAGAGAATTGAAGAAATGAAAAAGAAACAGAAACATGGTGCAAAGTAAACCTAATCATTGTAATTTGTTGAATATTATTTAGGGGGTTAAGTCATTTGATACTGCTATGTGAGGTTCTTTGCATTCTGTACGAATTGCATGAAGTTGCATAAAAAATAATTACTCTAAAATATAAGTCATTTTTTCATCCAGAATTCATGTTTATCACTAAAGTATTTATTCAAAACATTCAAAACTCCTTTTCAAGGATTTATCATCANATAAAGAGACTTTTTGATTTGATATTTAGCATCATTTTAAAGAAGTTGTCACATCACGGGAAACTCTGTGAATTAAAAATTAGATTTTCCGATGATGCATCGAGTATTTTTCCTAATTGAGTGGCATAATAGATCTCTGTCACGTCACTCTGACACGCGCTTGTCCCTCGATGTATCACGATTGAAATATAAATTAGGAAAAATACTCGATGTATGATCGGAAAATCTTATTTTTAATTCAGAGTTTCCTAAAGCCCGTGGTCACATCTCTTTTTTTGTATATTTTATAGTGCTGCAGAAGAACCAATGATACGACCACAGCCACAAAATCACGAGAGTGCAGAAAGTGCAAAAGAGAAACAAAAGAGAATTGAAGAAATGAAAAAGAAACAGAAACATGGTGCAAAGTAAACCTAATCATTGTAATTTGTTGAATATTATTTAGGGGGTTAAGTCATTTGATACTGCTATGTGAGGTTCTTTGCATTCTGTACGAATTGCATGAAGTTGCATAAACAATAATTACTCTAAAATATAAGTCATTTTTTCATCCAGAATTCATGTTTATCACTAAAGTATTTATTCAAAACATTCAAAACTCCTTTTCAAGGATTTATCATCAAAATTAAGATGTCATTTTTGAAAAAAAGATGAAGAGCCTGTATGATATTGCCTATTAAAAAACTGCATAATCACCGTTTCGATCGAAATTTGGAGACGGAACCCCTTTAAGGTTACGGTAAACGTTTGTAGGCCGAAAATGCCAATTTTCGGATTTCTTCAAATCTCAGAAGCCCAAATTTTAAGAAACACAAAGATACCATCTTTGGAAGTAACAGAAATGTTGGAAAAGCAGAATTCTTGATCAAAGGAAGGATACTTCAACTTCTCATGCAAAGTTTTTCTGTGTAGCTTAAATTCTCATCCTAGCTTTTTGACCTATTAAGCCGGTCGTGTGCTAGAAAACAAAGATGAAACTACATTATATGTATCGATTCCTTTGTTTAAATGCATAAATTGCTTTTTAAGCGCTAAGTGATTGACCCGGATAACATTGTGGCTTATTTGACCTTGATATTTACATTTGAAATGGCATCTATAAAATTCCCTTTTTTCAGGACTTACACATCCACTAGGTACAGGTACCAAAAAGCTATTTTGTACCCAAGGAACCAATCGAATGGCTCCACATTTTGCACACTACCAGAGCAGGCTTTAGGCAAGCAAAATCTATCTCAGAACCTTGGTATGTCCTCTGGTCCGCCTTTTATAGCCCAATACAACTGTGGGAGGGCATTGAAGTTATTTGCAAATTTATGACAGCGTATATTTTCAAGGGAAGGGGGAATTTTAAAGAATCTGAGACAATTTTTGGTAGCTTAGGATGTGCACTTCCTTTTGATATAAGTTAGATTTTGTTACGTTAAACGCAAGGGTACAAAATAGCTTTTGAAGGAAGTATGCTATCTTAAGCAATAAAGTTGAATGGAAAATATCATTTTACAATCTTTGCCAATTATTTTGATATGGTTAGAATTGCTACATTCTTACGCATCGAATGATGTATAGTTTAGCTAGATTCCGCTAATAGTTAGGCTTTTAGGGAGAGAAAACTGGAGAAAACCCAATCTTATACTATAAAAGTTTACCGTAACCTTAACATGCTGCTAGACTGATTCCGATGAGTCCTAGTAATCGCTCATGAAAACGAGACTTAACATGCTGCATAATAGGCTGAAAATCCATGAAAGTGAAACGATAAGACTTTTGCCCTAAGCGCATGTGATGTTATTGTCAGGGGCGGATCCAGCATTAGAGTTTGGGGAGGGCCATTTGAAGAAAAATGGGGGTCTGGGAGCGAAGCCCCCAGGAAATCTTTTCGTGACCACGCCCTTTAAATCCTCGGAAAACGTGGGCAACGCCCTTGCTGCTTTATTTTAGATCGTTTTGCTTATCATTTAATACTTACTTTTCCTGATATACAAACTTGCATTTTTTATGCAAATCTTAAGGGCAATCAATTGGGAAAAATGAGGGACCATAAAATAATTATCACAAGCATCAGCTAGAGAATTTTTATGGCTAACTAAAGCTCCACCACCTTAGAAGTAAAAAATTTTCCACAAAAACGAGTTATACAGAGTGTCCCAATAAAGTTGTTCCACGTTTGATTAAAAATTGAAAACTAACGATAAAACGAAATTGTTCCTTGGTGACATAAGCCTGTCCCTAAGACCTACGAGCTTTTAAAGATCATATTTGTGCGACAGCTGAAACCAGATACCCTTAAATGACTTGATATGCAAAAAGCTCAAAATGGACGTAAAAGAAGGTTATCCAAGGTCTTACCTCTTGTTGATATCAGAGCGAAGCAAATAAAAATTCGAAAGTGATTTCCTGTAACAATTGTCAAAGTTCGCTGATGAATGCAAGTATCCAAAATACATCTAATCAAAACTTAACTGACGAGAGACAGTCATTTTTAAACTTTCATCAACAGAATTCCTCAAAGCATTGACTTTAGAAAATGTTACGCTATCAACAATCCTTTCCAAACCCCATTTGAAAAAAAAGAAAAGGATTTTCCTACTCAGCTCTTAAGGTCTGGAATGACATCCCTATAAGTATCAGGGAGCTTCCCACCTTGTGCCAATTTAAAAAGCAACTAAAAATACATTTGACGAGCTGAAAGCCAATTAAACACGACTCCCTGGAAGAACAGCACCTGTAACTAGCTTAGAAGTTTTTTTTTTTTTGCATATGATATTAATTAATAGAACTGTATATTTTTGTAGCTGAAGGGATATTGTGTATAAATAATTTAAAAAGAAAATGAAATGAAATGTTTGCGCTGAAATAAACTAGAAACGAAGTAAATAATTGCCCCATACTACTTTCATTATAAATGCTATCGAGAAGCCTCTAGCTACAGCTTTCGCACACAAACTTGAACTTCAAAAACTCATTTAGCGGATTTGTAAGATTGTAGTGTCTAAAATTAATGGAAGGTTCTTAGGGACAGGGTTTGAAGCCCGTTCGTTATATGGTTATGTTTTTTATATTCAATCAAATGTAAAGCAATTTTTTGAAACACCTTGTATGTCAAATGACATTTCTAACAGTGAGTTCCCTGGTTCCCAAACTAGAGTCACCATTAATTTATTAAAGCTCTCATGACTCAGTAGTGACTTTTTACAAGTTTCACTAGTATTCTAAACCGTGTTCCCCTAGGTTAAAATACTTTGACTGACACTTTATAACTGTCACAACAGAAGACGTACGTTTTTACCATCATTAACAGAGCGAAATCTGTTTAGATTATCTTCAAGAGAGCTAAGTTCGCTATCACTCGGATACTCTGATAGTAAGTGATTTTCGATCTCGATCTCTGCGCATTGAGATTTTCATTCCGTTTCGTATCTCTTTCAGACGTTTTGGTCAATTGTATATTAGTTTGTAAGCTTGCTAGACTTGTAGTTGTGTCATGGCCACGTTTGGAAGTGGAGGTTTGAAAAGTATCCGTTTATTCGTCGAAAAGGGAAATGGTTTTGAAGAGAACTCTTAGCCTTTGGGGGGCCATGGCCCCCCGGCCCCCCGCCCCCCTCTGGATCCGCGCCTAGTTGTTGTTGCTGGAAAGAATGGAAAGAACTGAAGAAACAACTGGGGAAGGGAACGATTGCATTCCCGCGTGAACAGAAACAAAAAACCGATACGCAATCGTTCCGTTCTCGTGTGAACAGTCCAATTTTGCGTTCCAGAAACTGGAACGAAGATGGAACGGAACGATTGCGTTCCAGTGTGAACGGGGCCTAAGACTTCTTAAGAATTGTTGAGAATATCTAATCATATTAATGTGCGCAAGACCTGTATACCCAAAGTCATAGCTTTCGTGATTGCCTTATTAACAGACATTATGATATTCCTTTCAATGCACACAGACAAGAAAAGACAAAAACTGGAGCAAGAGGCAGAAGCTGCAGAAATAGCAGAGCAAGAAAGAAAACAGAAAGAAGAGGAAAAACGGAAAGCAGCAGAGGAAAAGAAACGATTGGAAGAAGAACGAAAACGATTGGCAAAGGAAGAAAAACAAAGGAAACAAGAAGCATTAGTGAACTGGAAGAAAGCAGAAATATTGGCTGAGAAGGAAAGATTGATAGAAAGTAAGTTTTACAACAAGTTTGCAAATAAAAAACAGCTCTTGCGAAATCGATCACGATGTCACTGTTAAGGCAAGTTTCCAGTCGGTGGAATTTTCCGAGTGGGCGGAAATTATTTTATTTACAAGAGAAAATGTCGCTTTGGAATTGAATAGACATTTAAGGTTGAATGACTTTTGATTGTGTAAAATTCCGCCCACTCGGAAAATTCCACTGACTGGAAACTGGCCTCAATGGTTGGTTTTTGTTCTAGAATGCGAAATCTTAATATCTCACGAAATTATCAAGAATTTCTGACAGAATTTTATTTTGCGGGAAATATTTTCGTATTTTGCAACTTTTAAAAACAAGATCTGCTTTCTTTGACTTTGTCAACAGAAAAGTGTAATTGTTCCATGGAAATTTTCGTATGCATGCAAAAGCTCTTGAGGAAAACAGAGTCCCAAGGTTTGGACTACTGCTTAAGCTTGCCCCAGACTTGCAATTGTTTAATGCTTTTATCCACGATCAGCAACAGAAGCTCTATCAGTGGCACACCCAGTATATATAAGAGGATCTACCTTATTACAGGAAATTAACGATGCATGCAATTTACGCGAATTTCAAACATTCGCGTTAATTTTAGTTCGCGTATATTTTGTTTAGCGTTGTTTTTATGTGCCTTAAAGATTAATTAAGTGACGCGTTGATCAAACATACGTTACTTTCTGTCATTTGCATCAAGTGCTACTGTTATGATTCTAGAAGATTTTAACATAACTGTCAACTTGGTTGTTGGTGTTTCCCAGCCTGTTGTGCTGTTTAGTTCAATTTTGGTTTGGCTCAAGTTGTCGAAATTTTTCTGTTTCAGTTTAAATCACATTGTGAATAAAAAAATTTTTCTGCCAAGGAAAATTCTTTGTGTTTTCCGCTTTGATTTCCTTTGATTTAACGCCTTCCTCGCCTTTTTCACATTAATTTTCTTTGATTTTGGGCATTTTCGCTCTTATTCGCATTAATTTACGTCGTGTAAACTTAATGACACGTTAAGTTCAAAGAGCGTTAATTTCCTGTAATAATGTAATCTAAAGTCACTTAAAGCTGAGCTTTTGTGAACATGCTGCTGGACTGATTATGTTAAGTCCCAGTAATTGCTCATCAAAACGAGACTTAAAGAACGCCAATCAACCAGCATCCTTTGCGCAAAAAGCTTGTTGCCTTTCGACTGCGGCGGCCATTTCCATATGACATTGTAGTTGTGCAGTGCTCTGCAAAGCGCGACCGCAAAGGATGCTGGTTGACCGGCGTTCTTTAACCCTATTTTACCCGGGGGGGGGCCATTATGGCCCCCCCACTTGAATCATGAACTATAGCTCTTAGCTGGAAGGAGATGGAATACTGAAACTTACCGACTTTTACTAAAATTTAATTGGCTATCAAATTTGAAATGTTTCATTGTCACAAATGTAGTCACGTGANTTCGCATTAATTTACGTCGTGTAAAACTAATGACACGTTAAGTTCAAAGAGCGTTAATTTCCTGTAATAATGTAATCTAAAGTCACTTAAAGCTGAGCTTTTGTGAACATGCTGCTAGACTGATTATGTTAAGTCCCAGTAATCGCTCATCAAAACGAGACTTAAAGAACGCCAATCAACCAGCATCCTTTGCGCAAAAAGCTTGTTGCCTTTCGACTGCGGCGGCCATTTCCATATGACATTGTAGTTGTGCAGTGCTCTGCAAAGCGCGACCGCAAAGGATGCTGGTTGACCGGCGTTCTTTAACATGCTGATGCTACCCCCATGCTGCATAATAGGCTGAAAATCCAGGAAGAAGACAGGCTGAGGGTAAATTGACGACGGGTTAGGAAATGCAGTTGTTTTGCTCGACCCTCGTCATAAAACGTGAATCGAACATTTTATTTCTTTCTTAGTCAACGCTGCCAAGCAACTAAAATTACAGCAAGAATCAGAGACTGCAGAAGACATCGCAGAAGATGCAGCCGCTGAGGAGGAGAGGCTAAAAGAAGCTGCTAGAATTGCTGGGGAGGAAGCAAAGAAGGCAACAAATGCGGAATCAAAACGCCACGCGGAAGAAGCGGAGAAGAAAGCTTTGGCAGAAGCACATGCAAATGAAGAGAAGAAATTAAGGATGCAATTGAAGGCTTCAGTGAATAGCAGAAAGACTGAGAGGATACGAGGCTCAGTTAAAGAGGCCAAGGCATCAAAAATGCCAAGTAAGAAAGTTGTGTTTAAAAAAATTTCTTTAACCTCTGATTTAATGTGATAGAGTGAAATTAAATTGCTGAGTCAACTCAAAGCTCTAGCTTGTGCATGGTGAAAGTTTCAGGATAAATATCTCACATGTCAAAAGAGTTAAAAAATGGGGTTCTGCCCTGGATTCCCTTTATGAAAATGACAAATCCCACGTCCTGATAATTGAAATGAGAAGATTCTGAGCCTTCTTTCTATAAATTCCGAATCATCATTGTATTCCCGAACCATTTAGAAAATCACGAATTATGAAAACGCACAATCCCGTTGTCGTGATAAACCCCTTTGCACCCATCTATCAAGAAACCAACATTGGCAAAGGTAGAAAACGGTATAATCCTCTAAATTTCAGATTAATTCAGGCATTATCTACCGTGATAGATTTGACGAAATTCGACATTCTTTTTTGTATACATCATTGAAACTAAACAACCCAATACTTACAATCTGTTGTACCAATCAAACCCAAAAAAGACACAGGGTCACCGAGTTCTAGTTATGAATGGTACTTACAATTTTTAACTTCAAAGAAACTTCAGTAAAATTGATGGCCAAAGTAACGACGTTATAGTCAAAGATGTGGGTAGCTGGATCAAGAGTGTCACTAAAAACGTTCCAGCATGTGGTAAAAATAGTGGTTTAAAAGAAAACCAAATTTCTGACGATGAAACCGTAAAGAGTAATGATAATTCCCCTATGCTCTTTACAGAAACCGTAAAAAGTAATGATAATTCCCCTATGCTCTTTACAGAAACCGATACCACTGAACACACAAATGATGTGTTAGATTCGAAATTTCTGCAACGTAGTTTCAACAACGTTTTTCCTGAGATGCAACGAAGTCAGCAACTGTTTATGACATCAGATGAAAGTTCCTCAAGCATCAATTTTGGGCTCGCTTCTGTTGATGGTTCATCGACAACAGGGATGGATAATTGTCAAGATTTGATTGATAATTGTTATTTGACATCTGTACAATGTCTTGCCTTTTTTATGTTCACAAGTGGATCAGTGTTGTGTGGTTTTACTGTGGTTTTCGACGAACAGTGTCGTAACGGACTTAAAAAAAGAGGGCCCCCAACCCATATGGGCCACCAACAAGTTTTATTTGGTTTCTTGCAAAGTGTTTTGATAATAAAGTTGGCTGTTTTGAAAACAAGATCACCCCTAGCTTAAATTATATCCAACGGCCCCGGTTACCTCTGCTACGCCAATGACAGATATGTCAGATCGATAAATTGTGGACGGAGGATTTGTCTGTGCATATCAGAGGCCGATAAAGTGTGGAAACAGAGGAACGCCGTTCCCAGGAAATTTTTGGCAAGATTCTTAGGCCGCAAGAAATTTTTGAAAAAAGGTTAAATTCTTATGCTGTCGTCAAAACACAAGAACTTGTTATAAATGTTATCAAGAAAACATAATTGAATTGGTGAAGTAATTTTAATTAAGCAAAATCTTGACGAAGAGGTTTTTATTTTGATATTCGCTATAGAGCTCTACAGTTATTGTGCCTATTTTTGAGCTACCAATCTAGCATTCATTCTTTAACTTGTATGCAATATAAGTATTTGTTTTGTGTTATGTGAAGTTTAAACCTTAAGGTGTTGGTTTATGAACATGTTAGATTTAACCAAGTAGCATGTGAAGTGAACTATATTCTACCTACAACAATCACGCTATACAATCCACTAAATCAATAACAAATCAAAAACTTTTCGCAGGAAGTTTTGACAAAATTTTTGCCGTTCCCAGGTAGAAAACATTTTTATCGGACTCTGGTGCACATTTTCCCATTTTAGACCGTCGATAAGTTGGGAGGAGAAATTTAAGATAAACGATTTATGGTCCTGTGGATACTTTGGGCACTGCATCTTTCGTTTGATTTAATGGCTTGAAAGAACCTTAAGGTACTTTGCTATAATTCTATGTGTGCAATTTTTTATATCTCGATTATTTTCAGAATTACAGCGTTTTTCTTTTTATAGAAAAAATTCTTGAGAAGTTTGCAAAAAATTCAGGTGATCGCAAATCCTAAATTAATAGAGGAAAAACGGTACAATCTTCAAGAAAACCATCGTTTATAAAGGTCTACAATATGGCGGTGGTCGGAAATATGTAGCTCTTCTGGTTTACGATTTAACAATTTGATGAGTTCACAACCTCAAAACTAGTTGACACATAGAAGAAGCTCTAATTCTGAAAATAACCATGATATCAAAAATAGTACAGAAAGAATTATGGCAAAGTACCTGAAGTTCCTTTTAAAGACCGACCATTGACCAGCATGCTTTGCGCGAAGTCAGTGATTTTGCTTTCTACAGCTCCGTAGTTTCTGACTGTCAGAAAGTAGCTGAAATGTATTGAAAAACAAAAACAAACGATCGCAAAGCATGCGGGTCAATGGTCGGTCTTTAAGCCATCAAATCAAGCAGAAAATCTATTAACCATTNAACATTTTTATCGGACTCTGGTGCACATTTTCCCATTTTAGACCGTCGATAAGTTGGGAGGAGAAATTTAAGATAAACGATTTATGGTCCTGTGGATACTTTGGGCACTGCATCTTTCGTTTGATTTAATGGCTTGAAAGGAACTTCAGGTACTTTGCTATAATTCTATGTGTGCAATTTTTTATATCTCGATTATTTTCAGAATTACAGCGTTTTTCGTTTTATAGAAAAAATTCTTGAGAAGTTTGCAAAAAATTCAGGTGATCGCAAATCCTAAATTAATAGAGGAAAAACGGTACAATCTTCAAGAAAACCATCGTTTATAAAAGGTCTACAATATGGCGGTGGTCGGAAATATGTAGCTCTTCTGGTTTACGATTTAGCAATTTGATGAGTTCACAACCTCAAAACTAGTTGAAACATAGAAGAAGCTGTAATTCTGAAAATAACCATGATATCAAAAATAGTACAGATAGAATTATGGCAAAGTACCTGAAGTTCCTTTTAAAGAACGCCAATCAACCAGCATCCTTTGCGCGCTTCGCTTGTTGCCTTTCGACTGCGGCGGCCATTTTAATATGACAACATTCTCTGCATAGCGTGACCGCAAAGGATGCTGGTTGAACGGCGTTCTTTAAACCATCAAATCCAGCAGAAAATCTATTAACCATTTGTGCAATATGCTTTGTCTGGCGAGCCTATGGATACTTCCGTCTTCAGTATCGACAGTGGCGTAACGCAGTTTAGAGCACCTTATTTCGAGAACTAAGGACCCCCGAGCAAAAGGGGCCCCAAAAGAATGTTGTTGTAGGCTGAGCTTTGCGGCTATATGTGCAAAAAGACCATAACTCATTAAAAAACCTTTGTTAGTATGTAGGATTTTTCTACTCAGTTGTCTTTATGTCTGTTTTCACAATTCCCTGCTTCGTGACTCAGATATTTATGTATTCTCTGAAGCTATCTAATTCAGACATTTTTTGTCGTACATTATTTGAATTATAGTTTGCTCAAAAGATCTTTGAAACCACTGTCACATGTGAATTCCTATGGCACCATAATCAGTCTCTTCCACGAATAGGGCATTTTTTTATGTTCGCAAGGGCGTGGTCCCAAACATTTTCCCAATAATACCCCACACCCTCCTTACAGCTCTCTTCGCTTCTCTCAGCCTCTGTAACGTGATCGTTTCATGGTCATTGCGTAAGGGCCCCACTGACACCAATTTCCTAAGGGCCCCAAGTGTCTCCGTTACGCCACTGAGTATTGAACTGGCTAATAAATACACAGGCAGATGATAACAGTTTAAATGTAAATTCCTTTCGTCTCTTAGGTTTACAGCCAGATATAGATGATGCTGAAAAAGTTATAGACAATATCGAAGCAGGAGAAAAACTAGTAGATGCTATGTCAAGACGCCATCTTGGTGACGTAGAAGCAGCAGTTAGTAACATCAAGAAAAGGAAGCTGGAAAAGGAATATGCAGTCGAATTGATTGATGCAGACAAGCTCATGACCATACTCAGACGATTGGAACTTTTAAGAAAGGAGATTCTGGAGCTTAATTCTAGCACAATTTCAGAGATTAGAAGTTACCAGAATCCACCCCCTGCTGTACATCAAGTTATGATAGCTGTTTATTTGCTACTTGGATATGAAGAGAAGGAACTTAAGGTTGGTGAAATTTGATCACGTACCAAGTTGTACTGCGGCACTTCATGGCACGACCCCTGAAAGTCAGTCCTACTGACTGATGGAGCTACCGTGAATAAATAGTTTTACAATGAAAAAACAAATGTCTTGTCCATATCGTATTTGGATTTTGGAAGGATATATACAGGGAGTTGAATGAATTTACACGTGTATTCCTTCTCAACGAAAACAGAAATATATCTGAACGGTACTTAAATTAAGACGCTTCAAAGTGGACTATTTTAAAAGCGCGCAAATGGAAACACTGAACTGGAAATTTCTAAATGAAATTGTCGTTTCCTTTTTTTGGGACGACTGCACTTTAGTGGACCAGCTTTATGTCATATCTCTCGGAACTGCATTTGATCAAATACCCTACTTACACTAATTAAACGCTACCTTACCCTAACTTACCCTAACTTACCATACCTAACCCTAACTTGCCCTAACTAACCCTAAAAACGCCTTTTCCAAAACCTAATCTATTTGCAATGTTAGCCCTAACCCTAACCCTAAATTATTTCAAGGTTTGGATATATTGGCGTACTCCCAAAACTGTCAAAACGTGCTGTTCTCTTTATTACAGATTTTGATTCAAGACGTTCTTTCTGTTCTTAGTATTTATTGGAAAGGATTTTGACATTTTATCAGTTTCCTTGTCATTTTAAAGCAATACGCTTTGCCAAAAAACAGTCTTTTACCTTTGTAAGAGTTGGAGAGCGAATTATATAGAACCAGCCACATCTATTTTTTAGCCAAACACCACGGAAACCAGCTTTCGGGAAATTTTTCATTGGAGAGAAAAATCTTGCATTATAAATCATAAAAAATTCCAAAATTAACTTAAAGCCTTGGTCAGGCGATGGAGTTTATAGTTTTTGAATCGATTTAATAGTTTTTACGGTATGATTTTATCAAACGGTGGATACATTTTATCACTCACTCGGTAGGGGGACTAACGTAAAATCTCTATTAAGCCCCCTTCTCTGATAAGCCCCTCTCTTCTGAGTAAAATTTTAAATAAGCCCCCCCCCTCTCTATTAAGCCCTTCCCATTTATATCAAATGCGATAGGATACCAAAGATTTTCCGTTTACTAGATAAAACAAGTTTGTATGTTAATTTTGATATGGTTTTTGATTGAGACTGCGTTGAATTTGTGTATTTGACTCGTAAAAGTGTATGTTGATTCCGCAAAATATGAGGTAAAAGACCTAAAAAGCTATCGTTTATAGCCTTGTCATTTGACTCTGTGAATAAGCCCCCTCTGGAGTCTCCAAAATCGAAGAAGCCCCCCCAGGGGCTTAATAGAGCTTTTACGATACATGGAGTATTACATAAAAGCCAACCCTTAATTCGTTCTGTGTTTTCCTAGATTTGGAAGAACATGCAAGCATTCCTTGGAAGGACTGGCAAAGAAGGTTTGAAACGACAAGTGACAACGTTAGAACCCTCAAAAGTGAATATAAATATTGCAAGTTACACTGAAAAAAGTTTGTCAAAACATGCTTTGGACACAATCAGAGATGTCAGTGAAGGAGCTGCTACCTTCTATGTTTGGGTGAGACTTTTTTAATTCAAACGTTTGTTTATATCAGCATAGCTTCCAAATTTTTAAAAAGATCGGTGTATGACATATTCTTTTAATCGAATGGCTTGAAAGGAACTTTAGCTACTTTGCTATAGTTCTACCGTTGGACTTTTCAGAAATCCTCCATATTTTCAAAATTAGAGGGTTTTTTTCTTTCTTAAGAATTCAAGAAAAATTTCGAAAAAACTCAAAATCATCGTAATTTCCAAACTTCTTGACGAAACACAGAATAATTTAAAAAAACCATACCGGGTGTCCCAAAAAAAAGTATACAGATTTGGTCGAGCCTACCGATGAGAATTTAGTGCGAATCAATCCGAAACATTTTTAAAACATACCTCGATAGTCAACTTGAACATAGCATAGATACCTCATTTGTTGAAATTGGTGCTTTGAGAGTTGAAATATTAATCTTCAAAGGACAAATTTGCCTCCACCTCCAAACCAAAGCTTTGGCGTTTTGGCCTCAGCAAATTCTTGAAGCACAGTGAATAAGTCAACAATAGACTTGACAAAATTAGAAACAGGAGGAGAAAAATTAATATCTGCACAACAGATACGTTAAAAAATATATAATTTACGTGACACTTATCATCAAGGGAGCTCCGAAGTAAAATTCATTCATTTTAATATTAACAATTTATTTCACGAAGTTTCCTTTGGAGCTCCTTTGATGATAAGTGTCACTCAAGTCATATTTTGTAACAAGCATCTGTTCTGCAGTTTTTAATTTTTCTCCTCTTGTTTCAAATTGTTTTCAAGTCTATTGTTGAATTCTTCGCTGTTCTTCAAGAATTTGCCTAAACGCTAAAGCTCTGGTCTGGAGGTGGAGGCAAANTAGACTTGACAAAATTAGAAACAGGCGGAGAAAAATTAATATCTGCACAACAGATACGTTAAAAAATATATGATTTACGTGACACTTATCATCAAGGGAGCTCCGAAGTAAAATTCATTCATTTTAATATTAACAATTTATTTCACGAAGTTTCCTTTGGAGCTCCTTTGATGATAAGTGTCACGCAAGTCATATTTTGTAACACGCATCTGTTCTGCAGTTTTTAATTTTTCTCCTCTTGTTTCAAATTGTTTTCAAGTCTATTGTTGAATTCTTCGCTGTTCTTCAAGAATTTGCTTAGGCCTAAACGCTAAAGCTCTGGTCTGGAGGTGGAGGCAAATTTGTCCTTTGAAGATTAATATTTCAACTCTCAAAGCACCAATATCAGCAAACGATGTATCTATGTTCAAGTTGACTATCGAAGTATGTTTTAAAACTGATTTCGGATTGATTTGCACAAAATTCTCATCGCTAGGGTCGACCAAATCTGTATACTTTTTTTGGGACACCCTGTAGTTTATGAATGTCTACAATATGGTATCAAGCAAAATTCTTTCACTCTTCTGGTTTACGATTCAGAAATTTGATGACATCACATCCTCAAAAGAGTTGAAATATAAAATACGCTGTAATTTCGAAAACATTCAAGACTTCTGAAAAGTCCAACGGTAGAATTATAGCAAAGTAGCTAAAGTTTCTTTCAAGCCATTCAATTCAAAGAAATAGGTCATAGAATTTTATACCGACCTTTTCGAAGTTTTTTAAAGATTTGGAACCTATGCTGTTTATGCCTACTGGGTAAGTCAGAAAAACACACGCCGTTCTCTAGACTAGTCATCCATACATATCAAAGTAATAATGTATTTTAATATCTTATTGAATGGCTGACATGCTCAATTAATTTTAGAATTTTTCTTGGCTGAAATCATTCACTCCGTTCCGATTGTATAAAGGGTTTTCTCGAGAAGCTCCCTTCGAGAAACCTTAAAAAACGGTCGAAATCACGATCAAATTTCGCTAATATTTCCTCCTTGCAGCGATGACTTGAAAACGCTTTTGCACGTGTTTTCCTATTGGGACAATGAAAAAGTCATCCCTACTAGTGCAAGAAAAATTTTTCAATGGGATTTCATCTTCCCAAGAGGATAATATATGCAAACACAGGTAGTTGCCAATGCTGTGAGGCATGAAAACCGATGAAATTTAATCATCATTTATAGCCGTTTTTTGAGACTTTTTGAATTAGCCTTTTCAAAAAAATCTCCCATAACTCCGGAAAGAATTGGCCGATTTAAGCCAGGTAAATGTTCATACCTAATTAAACATATTGGCTATGAAACAAGACATTTGCCAATATTATTGCTTTGGTATTCAGGGAGCAGTATTTTTTCAAACGTAGTGCGAAAAGCTGCTCAAAGAAATTGTTCAATGAAATTTTGTGTCACTTGCAACTTTAAAGTGCTGTATCTCCGAAATGGATGGATATTTTGAGGTATGGTTTTTGTATTTCTTAGTGATAACGTCTTCAGCACCCTTTTTGCACGTATGGCTAAGTGCGCGTCTTTTTGCACGCTTTTAGCACGTCAAGATATATACATCTGAAAAAGGTTGAAAAGGTAGGTTTAAAATCAGAAGCTCGACAATCAATCTTTCCCACCCTGGGCACACTGTGCAGTATTTTTTCAAACTTAGTGCCGTTGTTTCTACTCACCCGCTAATAGTTATGCAATAATTACCCATACAAGCAATTATGAGTTATTTGATCTGTAGGTTGTGCTAGCCGTCTAATGGGGACCAGCAAACGGTCTACGGAATTTGTTGATATGATAAATAAAGTACTTGAATCTGAAAATTTATCCATCGTAATCTACTGTCATCTAAAAAGTGGAAGTTTTTTTCCCCGTTATCATGTGACCATGTCCGAAAATGNACAATCAATCTTTCCCACCCTGGGCACACTTTGCAGTATTTTGTCAAACTTAGTGCCGTTGTTTCTACTCACCCGCTAATAGTTATGCAATAATTACCCATACAAGCAATTATGAGTTATTTGATCTGTAGGTTGTGCTAGCCGTCTAATGGGGACCAGCAAACGGTCTACGGAATTTGTTGATATGATAAATAAAGTACTTGAATCTGAAAATTTATCCATCGTAATCTACTGTCATCTAAAAAGTGGAAGTTTTTTTCCCCGTTATCATGTGACCATGTCCGAAAATGAGTTTGAATCAGAAATACTTGCAGTGTTTTAAAATGGACAATAGAAAATTTTACAGAATTTCTGCAAAGAAGCTGTAATTTCATTGTTTCTCAGTCGCTTTATTCTCAAAGGACCTTCCTTAAGCCTAGAAGTTGATACCATGTTTGTATGTTGTTGCTTGTATGCTTACTTTTTTATATCTATATAGTCCATCTAATTTGAAACTGTACTTTTATTTGAAACTGTAATTGTTTTTATATAATCGGCTAAAATAAACAAACTCAAAAAGTACATCTACTGGCGGGAATAGACACTAGGTCATTGGAGTTCCCACCCCACCATGAAAGGCACAACCAGGGGATTTGCCGTTATCTACATTCAGAATTCGATACCCTCTGAAATATCTTTAAAGTAAGCACTTGAAATATTGATCTTGGTATTAGAGAACTAGCATCCGTCTACTCAAAATTTTAAAATTAATTTTCAGCTATCATCAGAATTTTTATTTTGTGAACAATGGCTGACAAGAACTTTCCGAATGTGTAACAATGGTTCCGTTCAACAAAGGGTGTTAGGACACCTATAATTTGATTAAGAAATATTGATTTACCTTGTTTTGATTGTTGTTGCCTTCTTTGTTTGTCTCTCCTTGCCTTGGTTTTTGAGCAACATTTCAACCGACCTTGGCCTAACTGGGCCTAACTGGGCCAAACCGCTTTTTCGAACCTACCTCCTTTGTATTCCTGTGTGTAAGTATGCCTTTGCAGAAGAAAAGATTCAGGAATACAAGGGAGTTAGATTCGAAAAAGCGATTGAGCCCATAGGCCAAGGTCGGTTGAAATGTTGCTCAAAAACTAAGGCAAGGAGAGACAAAACAAAGAAGACAACAACAATCAAAGCAAGGTAAACAAATATTTATTGATCAAATTATATGTGTCCTGACACCCTTGGTTCAACAAGGCTCTATGCAAGGCAGGAATAATTTCATTTGAAACCGAGACTACGAACCTTGTTCAAACTAAGCTGTGTTGGTCAAAGTCTCTCGTGGAAATTTACATTGATTTAACAAGGCGTCTTTTTAATCAATAGTGCACCAGTATGATCGAAGAAACGAAAGCCTGGAAGGAAGCAGAGGAAAAACGGAAAATTGTAGAAGCAGCGAAGAAGAAGGAAGAAGAAGCTGAAAAGAAAAAGGAAGAAGAGAGAAAGAAGGCAAGGGAAGAACGAAGGAAATTAGGACTGACAGTTGAAGATGCACCATCAAGAAATGCAAGTGTGAAAGCTGTTGGGGCAGCAGCAGGTTAGATTCACAGCTCCTACAATGATATCTTTGCTGTTAATTTACACACCAGTTCAAACCAATAGACGATTGCGCAAAATATGGCGTTAGGGAATTTTTTACCATAATCCTTTTGCGATCCATGGTAAATCGACCAATCAAATCAATCGAAATTCTTTGAGACGCAAAGGATCATGTAAAAATTCCCTAACGCCATCTTTAGCGCAATTGTCTATTAGCGATCACAAACAAAAGGAATTATGCGGCCGATTAGTTAAGCCACAAATGTAATTAAGGGAATGGTGCATAGGATAGTCTGCATTATATGTAGCCACAATGCCTGCCAAAAGTCTTGGAACACCTCAGCTAATTTTGCCTTGTTATGCGATTTCCCCCTCTCCCCCTTAGAACAATTGCTATTGGTACAGAGGGGGTATTGAGATTTGTGAATCGTCGAATAGAAGCGATGTTTTCACAGGAATTTCGAAATCTTGCAATATCATCCGCGGACTTTCTGATCTTGCCATCACATTAAGAAATATGCAGAAAAAAGTATGAAATTTCATTTTAGTTTTTCTTCTGGAGTTTTTGAGGAAACGGACAGTTTGCATAATTTCCAAGAACGAACGGAAATCTCTGTTTCCTTTAAATTTCCCATAGAAACTTTTCCGTTTTCTATGAATTCCCACGCAGAAACTGTAGGGAAATTGTTGGAGCTTTTGCTGCCACTGCAAAGTTTTAGCGGATTTCGTTAAAATTTTTGTCGAATTATCAGATTTTGTTACCCCTCAATGTTAAAGTGAATCAACGGAGCTAAGTGGAGGTAATCTATAAATAGGACAAAGAAAACTCCTACGCACGCTATTGTTCCTCTGGCTAAACAATATCCACGCACGTGTTGAAATCATCAAATACAATAGGCTAATAATAGAATACCCTGTCCCCTTTCGCGCGGAGCTGTTATCTCCGATGATTCTCTTTAAGTTACGCGACCGCTGCGACAAATAGGCCATGTTGATGAGAAATTTTAGTTCCTTTTTCTATTGCAGGTGAAGATTCAGTTTCAAGTTCATAACATTTACGAGTCATTTTATAACCGCTGTGCTGTTGTTGTTATTGTTGTTGTTGTTGCTGTTGTTGTTGTTGCTGTTGCTGTTGCTGTTGCTGTTGCTGTTGCTGTTGCTGTTGGGATGATCTTGTGAGGGCAGATTGAGATGATAAAATTCAGAAAGACATTTGATGAAAACTTTTTCTTCAATGTGATCATTGTAAAGTTATCTTCATAATAAAATCGCTACTTGTTTGAACATTGTATTTTTGTCGTTCTTGGTAGGAGTTGATTGATAGATGCTCATTCAGAACTGAAATCTTGGCAGGAGATTACCTTATTTGTATTTGAATTGGCTCAGCTTTAAATTACGGTACGGTTTGGCAAACGCCGATACNTGTTGCTGTTGTTGTTGTTGCTGTTGCTGTTGCTGTTGCTGTTGCTGTTGCTGTTGCTGTTGCTGTTGCTGTTGCTGTTGCTGTTGCTGTTGCTGTTGCTGTTGGGATGATCTTGTGAGGGCAGATTGAGATGATAAAATTCAGAAAGACATTTGATGAAAACTTTTTCTTCAATGTGATCATTGTAAAGTTATCTTCATAATAAAATTTGCTACTTGTTTGAACATTGTATTTTTGTCGTTCTTGGTAGGAGTTGATTGATAGATGCTCATTCAGAACTGAAATCTTGGCAGGAGATTACCTTATTTGTATTTGAATTGGCTCAGCTTTAAATTACGGTACGGTTTGGCAAACGCCGATACATCATTTAGGACACCCGGTAGATTGTAAGACTTCGGCTACCCCCGGTGCCAGATATGCCACACCCATTACCCATAAAACCCAAGTGTCTCCCTTGTCTAACACCAGGGGTAGACTTCGGCAAAACTTTTTATGATAACAATGCGTGAACAAAATACATCTATATATAACCACAGCAAAATTCAGATTCGAAAGTACTTCTGGAAATTGACTTTTTGAGAGTCTGGTACCCAGGGTAGAAATTGACTGGCTTCCTACGAAAGATTTTGATAAATAAGTTGGACAGCCTTATGCTACACAGGAGAGGAATGCAGATCTATTTACTGGATGATCATTTTTTGGCACAAAAGTCTAGCCTTTAAAGACCCATTGCTAACCACGATCCTTTGCGGCCCCAAAGTCGACTATCGTATGATAATGATACTATGATATGAAAGTTGTTTCTGGCAAAGGTTCTGCTTGGTTTGTTTTTCATTCGACGCGCAAAGGATCATGGTTATTAGCAATGGGTCTAGCTGGTTGCATTACAACGAACCACTTTATAATGCTATATAGACGATCCTATGGGAGGAAGGGGGGCAGAGCAAAAATGTCTACCCCACGCACGGCCATAACTCCAAAAAAGTTAAACTACATCATAGTCAATGACTACATAGACCTACATGTCATCGTCATCATCAACACAACAAGTCCGTAAGCGTAACGGCTTGATTTCTTCACATTCCTCAGAACTGTGGAGATGACCTACGTTTCATATTTCAGGTAATTCTAGAGAAAGAAAATTATAGGCTTGCATATGAATATTTAATGAAAATGCCAACTGAGACAAGTGAATGAAATGCTGATTCTTCTCTTGACCTTTGTACTATGACCTTTAAATTATGATATACTTTTTCCTCATGTGGGCCCACTACATAACGACAAGCAATAACAACAATGCTAAGCAAAGGCATTTCGAAAAAGCGTCGGTTTCATATTTGTTTAACTTGTTCTTCTAACTAAGGAACCAAATGATAATAGGAAGGAAGAAGGAGAAGAACGAAATTGTANGGCAGAGCAAAAATGTCTACCCCACGCACGGCCATAACTCCAAAAAAGTTAAACTACATCATAGTCAATGACTACATAGACCTACATGTCATCGTCATCATCAACACAACAAGTCCGTAAGCGTAACGGCTTGATTTCTTCACATTCCTCAGAACTGTGGAGATGACCTACGTTTCATATTTCAGGTAATTCTAGAGAAAGAAAATTATAGGCTTGCATATGAATATTTAATGAAAATGCCAACTGAGACAAGTGAATGAAATGCTGATTCTTCTCTTGACCTTTGTACTATGACCTTTAAATTATGATATACTTTTTCCTCATGTGGGCCCACTACATAACGACAAGCAATAACAACAATGCTAAGCAAAGGCATTTCGAAAAAGCGTCGGTTTCATATTTGTTTAACTTGTTCTTCTAACTAAGGAACCAAATGATAATAGGAAGGAAGAAGGAGAAGAACGAAATTGTAAGCTTACCAATAGGAACTGACAAAAACTCCTTTTTCTGATAAAAATCTGGTGAAATATTAGTATTACTGTTTCTTACAAATAATTTTTGAATTGAGTAGAATTGAAAATCATACGTGCCATTGTAGGCCATTATGGATTATTCTAAGAACCTACGCGACATGCCCTCAGTCATGATGCATTGCGAAATGTACTGTATGTGTATGGTGTATGTGATGAGTATGTCCATGTATGTGTGAATATGAGGCGGAACTACTAGAACTTCGTCATTCGTTCTCCAACCAACTTCCGTGTTGGAGAGGAACCTCAACATTTTTAAACTTTGATTTAAAGTTTCAAAAGCACAGAACAAGAGTTATAGCACAGAACAGAGCAGTAGTTATGACTAAAGAAAGGCAAAGTGGAATTTGAACTGTATGTAAGAAAGGGAAATTCTGAACACTTCCGTCCAAGAACCAACACATTCATTACGATTACGAAACAAGAATCGGGCCTAAGCAGAATTGTTTGACGTATCTTATAAGACTCATGTCTATCCGACAATTTATCGACTATTTTGATTAATTTCAGTGGCAACGTAACGCTTTCTGGCAGTTATGTGGAGATCTGACTAAGAAGATACATCTGAAGCCGGATTTTGCAAGTTTCAAAGTACCAACAAACGAAACTGCGATTAGGCCTAGTCTAGGCCTAGAAGTAGAAGACCTCATTTTGTAACAAACAACACAACAGAGCTAAGTGATTTTAATTCTTCCAAAATGGGCTGCATTTGTCCAAAACAAAAAGATCTATCGACAAGTGGTGGTGGTATGGAAGATTCCGGTGATAATTATGTTGAATTTGGTAAATATATTGGGGAGAGAAATTGCATTGGACAGAAAAATGGAAGAGGACAATATTATTATGATAATGGAGACATGTATGATGGGGCATGGAAAAGAAATAAAAAACATGGATATGGCATTTATACATTTCTTGATGGGCGAAAGTATGTTAATATCTGATCTTCATTTATTAAATCACTCTTAGTTAAACAATATAATCATCTTTATAAACACCTTTCATAGAATTGGAAATAACATATTAGGATATTGTGCATATGGAAGGTTACATAGATGTGCCAGGGACAGAAGGTGCATGCTGAAATTTTAAAAGAAGGAAAAGGGGTGTAGCAAAAGGGAATGCAGGGGTGTCGCACCCTAGACTTTTAGTTTGTTGCCAAATTTGTCAGCAAAGTTGGCCACATGATATTATTGTCACTCAATCAAACCTGAGGAGCACCCATTTTTGTCAGCAAATTAGGGGTCTTCAGCCCCCGGTAATTTTCTTTAGCTTCACTGTGGAAGGAAGGGAAAATTGTGAGCCATTTTTGCGGGGGACACTGAAAAAAAGATCAGTGAAAATTGAATGATACAAATCTCCTTTCAAAAGGGGCCACTTTCTACCTATAAAGGGAATTGTTTCAAGGGTGGCACCAGAAGTTTTTCCAACAGAGGGGCTGGAATTTCCGACAGGGAGCTAAAATGACTAAAAAATGCCCCCCTGTCACTTTCAAAAATGCCGTTTTCATACGTCATTTTGTCAAATTCCTTTCAAAAAATAACCCAAAATTTCCTCCAACTGGGGCTAGATGCTTCTGAGCCCTCCCTTGGTGCCACCCCTGCGTTGTTTATGTGACTGTATGAGCAACATAACTTAGAATACCTCCTCGCAAAAAATGCCAATGAAGGACTGCTGCCATAAAGGCTTTATGAATTTTAAGACCATAAAATGTCAGCAAAAAAGCAATTGAAAATTATAATACATTTTACTGTATCATCATCATCATCATCATTTTACATCACCCCCCAAAGTATCTCATTGAAAAAGAGAAAATCTCTGAACAGCATGTTTTTGTCATTTATCGATATTGTCTAAAGAAAGAACTACCAGAATCTGAAGGATATATACCTGGAGGGTAACTTGAGTCTTGGGATGACGGGGACGTGCCGCCCAAGTTTTAGGGAAAGACTCATCCTTAATGATTTTCGGTCGATTTTCTTACCCATTTTTAAGGATTTTGAGGAGAAAAGCCTGTTGAACTTGCTACAAATCAAGCTTCATTTCACTTTGAACACACAATTATGAAGATAAAGTTACCACCAACCAAGTTTCAGCGAAAAAATCAAATATTAAACACAAAAACTTCGCAAGTTTCTTGTTACAATTTAAAAAGCTACCCATTTCTAGTGGAACAGTTACAGTTTGAGATCCATATTTAGGGATTCTCGAGGTTTAAAACTTATAAAACTTATCCTTATGGGCAGCATGTTTCTGTTACTCTATATGTAGAAGCTGCCCCCCCCCCCCCTTCGATATATACAGTTAACAGATCTCTCATTTCAGGCTTGATGGATTCTTTGAAAAGGATAAATTTATGGGAGCACTTGCCGCACCAGAAGTAGATGAGGATGAAGATGACCCATTATCAAGAAATACTGGATTAAGGTAAATCATGAATCTACTGATCTACTGTATGTGAATTTAGTTTAGATATTTGGAGGACTGGCATAATCTTCGTCAATGTATAATGCTTTTTAAACGAGCCCCGTTTTCTGCAGGTAGAGTTTAATGAAAGTAATTCTACATTTGAGCCCAGTAACTCAAACACTGTATTGTTAACTCGATTTAATCAATTTCTTGAACAATTTCCCTTGATCTTCATTTACAGACAGAGCTACAGATGTCTCGAACGACTTAAGTAGAACAAATTTCTATCTCCCGTTAGAGTGCAAGTTATTGATGTTCAACTGTGTTAAGAAATTCAGAGGTCTGCTCTCGAACCTCCTGTAAAATCCTACAATATGTCAAAGAAAATAGCTCAAAAAGAGTCCGTTTCATTTATAGTTGCTTTTTCAAATAAAGAGAAGCTTGATTTTAACCTCATTGCCTGAAAAAATTGGCAAACATTGTGAAGTGACTTTTGCATAGCAAACAATCTACAGTATCTGTCTCTTTAATAGCATAAAAGGTTGCAAGTAAATGTTGAATCGAATTGAAAACTGAAATAATGCAAGAACTGATAAAAGGACTTCATGATTTGATATTTAGTTTTCGCATCTCTTTTTTTGTATATTTTATAGTGCTGCAGAGGAACCAATGATAAGACCACATCCACAAAATCACGGGAGTGCAGAAAGAACGAAAGAGAGACAAAAGAGAATTGAAGAAATGAAAAAGAAATACAAATATGGTGCAAAGAAAACCTAATCATTGCATTTTTTTGAATATTATTTAAGGGGTTAAGTAATTTGATACTGCTATGGTAGGTTCTTCGCTTTCTGTACGAATTGCATGGAGTTGCATAAACAATAAATAATCTAAAATAGAAGTTATTTTCTCATCCAGAATTCATGTTTACCGCCAGCATTTATTAAAAACATTCAAAACCCCTTATTCATTTAGTGTTTATTTACACCCACAAAAAACAACCATATGATCTTATCCATCTACTTAAAAAAGACACTAAGTTGTTTAACTCGTTAATTTATGATAAATGCTAGAAAATATACCCAAAATCAAATCGAATAGGAAGCTCTCCATGAAAGTTCCCATTTTATTTGTTCAAAGCTCGTACCTTTGTTACAGAAAGAAAGCACAAAAGAAAGCTCTGCCTATCAATGTGTCAAATGTTTGATTTAAGTGTAAATCATAGAATCGATTTGGTGGATTAATTTAATAGCGATATCAAGGGTGGACTACATATCAAATAATGATACATGGTACAAAGTAGTCAAAGTATGCCACAATTTGTGACTGCAGGTCAATAAATTAAGTCTTTTGTATTTTACTGTATTAGTCGCATGGTGACCGTGAACCATCACCAAAATTATTTTCCATGCAAACAGAAATAGCGAATTTTAAGTCTCTGTCATTTTCTTTTGTCTCATACCCTATGGCGTTGGTCGCTTTATAATGGACAGACCTCATGTCCATTAATAAATAGCCTGCATGCAGCCTCAACACTCCTCAGACAAAGTATAGTATAAATAAATGTATACACCATAAATGTGAGTATACTTTGGTTGAGGAGTGTTGAGGCTGCACGCAGGCAAATTAATAAACACTTTGGGTTAAATTCTCAGTTAAATTCTTTATACAGTGAAATTATTTTGATGTATTTCCGAGACATACCGGGTGAGTAAAAACAACAATCCCCGTTTAAAAGGCCACTGCTCCCTAGATATCAAAGCGATGATAATGGCAAATACGTTATTTAATGGTTGACATGTTCAAATGTAATTTAAAATTTACCTGACTGAAATCGGCCACTCCGTTCTGAAATTATGAGCGATTTTCTCGAGAAAGCCCCTTCACGAGACCTTCAAAACAGACCTAAAATCACCACCAAATATTCCAAATATTTCTGCCTGACTGCAATGGCTTTTAGATGCTTTAGCACGTATAAAATCTCCGAGAATAATGTTATGTTCGTAGGGATGGCATTTTCATTTTCAAAAGGGGATAACACGTGCTAAAGCATGTCCAAGTCATTGCTGTAAGGCAGAAATATGAGGGAAATTTGGTCGTGATTTTATGCAGTTTTTTAAGGTTTCTTGGATAGGGTTTCTTGAGAAAATCCCTCATAATTTCAGAACTGAGTGGCCGATTTCAGTCAGGTAAAATTTAGAATTTATTTGAACATGTCCACTATTAAACAATATATTTACTAATATTATTGCCTCGATATATCCAGGGAGCAGTGGCCTTTCGAGCGGGGATAGTTTTTTTCTAACTCACCGGGTAGATTCCATAAGGTGCACAAATTATCTAATGTAGTTCTCCGTTTATGGTAGTTTTAGTCACGTCAAGTTGTTACAGCACCCACTCCTCAAGACATTTATTTCCCATCTAATCTGCAATATCTCTCAACTTCTCTTTCTCTTCATCCGCTGCACATGATGAATGCCCCTTCTGAATGATCGTTGGTATCCCCCCATTGATGCATTTTGACCAAAGGGACCAAGTAGTACTGACATGCCATTGATTCGTAGGATTGCCTCGTTCGAATTGAGGTTTGTGTTGACAGTTATGCCCTGGGCCCCCGGGGGGTACATGACTTGTGAATGGACGGGGGTCTGCCGCCCGGTTTTCAGAAAGCCACCCACTTTTATGATGAATTTTGGTGGAAAACCACCCATTTTTAGCCATTTTTTGGCGATTTTAGCCAAACCGACCCATGTTTATGGACAATCTGCTCAAAAATGACCCTTGTTTAGAGAATTTTGGGCCCAAAAACCCACCTATATGGGCGGCACATACCCGTACTATCAACATGTTATGTACCCCCCCCCCGGGCCTGGGCCATCCAAACAGCATCAACACCACCGTCTAAGTGCCCCAACACGTTCTACCCCGGCGATCTTCCCGGTGAAAAATGTGGAGCTGTTCCGGGACAAGATGTGAATCTCCCCGGTACAAAACGCCTCACAAATGAAACCTCAGCTGCAAATTGTGCAAACCTCGGGTGGGCAGAAAATTGAGAAACTATTTAAACGCAGAAACAGCTACCCACCAAACATTATGCTGTCCTCAGTACAAAATTGAAGCTCCCAGGCGAAAATTTGACAATTATTTTCGATCACCAGTGCCCCCAATGACTTCCCACCGGGGCAGTTAGACGGGGGCGTAGCATTAGCTTCGACTTATCTGCATATCTGCGTAGCGAATTGCTCGAATCGATCTTTCAAGTTTGCAGCCGTATTCAGTCCAACTGATAGTAATTTCAGCTTATCTCAATGAAGTTAAAGCAAAAATCTCAAATCCCTAACGATGCTATCCCAATTTGATTTGGTTTTGCTGTCACGATCTCAAATTTGCACATGTTACATTGACCAGAGTGGTACTGAAGGTAATGACATGGGTTCAAGACATGCATTCTCCGTCTAAACAACAATAGCCCCATTTACTATCACTGTCAAAGGTGCGGGTCGTTCCACACCATAAATGTCTTTTCCCCATCGAGGTACAGTCATTGTACATTGACCAATATGGTACTAAATGTTGTGACATGGGTTCAAGACATGCATTCTCCTTCTAAACAACAATAACCCCATTTACTGTCACTGTCAAAGTCACGAGTTGTTCCACACCATAAATGTCTTTTCCCCATCGAGGTACAATCATGGTACATTGACCAATATGGTACTAAATGTTGTGACATGGATTCAAGACATGCATTCTCCTTCTAAACAACAGTAACCCCATTTACTGTCACTGTCAAAGTTGCGGGTCGTTCCACACCATAAATGTCTCCCCATCGAGGTACAGTCATTGTACATTGACCAATATGGTACTAAATGTTGTGACATGGGTTCAAGACATGCATTCTCCTTCTAAACAACAATAACCCCATTTACTGTCACTGTCAAAGTCACGAGTTGTTCCACACCATAAATGTCTTTTCCCCATCGAGGTACAATCATGGTACATTGACCAATATGGTACTAAATGTTGTGACATGGATTCAAGACATGCATTCTCCTTCTAAACAACAGTAACCCCATTTACTGTCACTGTCAAAGTTGCGAGTTGTTTCACACCATAAATGTCTTTTCCCCATCGAGGTACAATCATGGTACATTGACCAATATGGTACTAAATTGTTGTGACATGGATTCAAGACATGCATTCTCCTTCTAAACAACAGTAACCCCATTTACTGTCACTGTCAAAGTTGCGAGTTGTTTCACACCATAAATGTCTTTTCCCCATCGAGGTACAATCATGGTACATTGACCAATATGGTACTAAATGTTGTGACATGGATTCAAGACATGCATTCTCCTTCTAAACAACAGTAACCCCATTTACTGTCACTGTCAAAGTTGCGAGTTGTTCCACACCATAAATGTCTTTTTCCCATCGAAGTACAATCATGGTACATTCTGTCCTCGAATTTAAATGGAAAGTGGCAGCACGAATCGCCTGAGTTCCCACCAAATGTTTCAACTTTGCATTGTGATTTCTTAACTGTTTCAATTTCTTTATTGTCTTTAATTTTTACTTTGTTCAATTCGTCTGTTTCTTTGTCGTTTGCAGATTCCTTGAGTATTGGTTTGCCATTTATAGCGATTCCTGTGGAGGAAATTTAATTTGTTTTTAATTATTTGAATCATTTATTTTCAGCAGTTGTGCTGTTACTGGTGAACAACATCCTGAGTCAATACCGGGTGAAGCAGAGAATGCTTAGACGTTTAGAAGCCTGTAGCTCTCACACCATTCATCAGCTTGCTTTAAACTGATAATACCTGTGTAGCTAACATATCAACTTAGTCAAGAAACTTTAGTTTGTCAAAATAAGTTTAGTTTATCATTACCAAATTACAGGGATTACAAGCGATTTTAGAAAAATGCTTCATCTCAAAATCCTTCAAAACAGGCCTAAAATCCTTGATCAAATTTGCTGGCAATTTAGCCCCACAGCTATCATAATCAAGCTCTATCCGTCTATCGTATCGCTCAAACATTTGCTAGATATATAAAGAGGCTGCTGCATAATGCTATACATATGGGACTGTCATTCAGCCATTTTTGTCTATTTTCCATTATCATGAGGCTGGATTGCTAGCAAATTTGATCAAGGATTTTAGGCCTCTTTTGAAGAGTTTCTAGTTGAAGCACTTTGATATAATCGCTTGCGATTTGAGAACGATACAGCCAATTTTGACAAACTAAATTTTCTTGTCTAAGTTGATATGTTAGCTGCACAGATATTATCAGTTTATCTGATAAATGATTTGAGAGGTACAGGCTTCCAAACATCTAAACATTGTTATGACTCACCCGGTATATAAAGAATAAAGCCTGGGCTCCATATGATCACTACCGTCGTTCCCGTCTCTGGTCAATCGCTCGTGCTGCTGAGATGGAATCTCAGCAAGAGGGTGTTGCTCGTGTTTCTGCGATTGCTATTAGAAAACAAACAGTGATTTCATTAAATCTTTCGCGTTATCCCGATTGCAGGCACGTTTTTCAGCGACGGGAGCGATCTTAAAAAAACCAGGTTTAAGCCATATTTATCAAAGCGGTTCGAAAAATGATGACAAGACTTCTTAACCAAGACTAATTGTGACTTCTTGTTCTCTTCTTTTTTTTCATTTGTAGCTTTATTAGTCGGCCGTAGATATCCCTGTGTCTGCAATCGCTAATATTTTTTGTACTGCCTTACGAGTTGAATTCATTGTTACAAAATCTAACTTTTTTCAGTAATGCTTCAAAATAATTTATATAACTATAAATTTAAAAACGACAAATTATTACATGACACTGTGGCATTTGTAGCGAGGAAGGACATGCAATCACCAAATCCTCACTTAAAATGCCTATAAATGCTTGAAATTCATACATACCTGTATCTTTGGGCATAGAAGAAACAATAACGTCTACGAAATCATCATCACAATCCCCAGGCATTAACGTAAATGTCTCTTTCCCTGCTAATGATAATTTCTTGTCAGTTTTCAATTCTTTTGCTCCATAACTAACTGGTTCCATTCTTATGACATTTTCCACTTTTTTGAAAACTGTGTTTAGTTTATAATATCTGCCCTCGATTACAAACTCTTTCTTTTCTCCATTATGCACAGATCTTGAAATCAAAACTGGACGTCCATAGTTATTGATAAACTTGATCTGATTGCATCGCTCTGAAAGAAAATAAATCATTGCTTGGGGTGAGTCAAAAAAACGTATAGGCGTTTAAACGCCTGTAGCTCTCAATCTATTTATCAGATTTCTATAAACAGATAATATCTGTGTAGATAAAATGTCAATTTCGATAAGAAAATTTAATTTGTCAACATCGGTAGAACGGTTTTTATAAAAATGCATCATCTCAAAATCCTTCAAAACAGGCCTAAATTACTTGATCAAATTTGCTAGCAATTTAGCCCCACAACTATCATGATCAACTCTATCGGTCTATTTTTTTGTTCAAATATTAGCTAGGCATACAAAGAGGTTGCGGTATAATCGCATTCACTTGAGACTGCCATCGAGCCTTTCTTCGTCTTTTCTCCATTTTCATGAGGCTAAATTGCTTGCTAATTTGATCAAGGATTTTGGGTTGTCTGGAAGGATTTTGAGATAAAGCATTTTTATAAAGTCGCTTGTAGTTTGAAAACGATGCGACGGATTTTGACAAACTAAATTTTCTTATCTAAGTTGATATGTTAGCTACACAGTTATTATCAAAGCATAGGAATCTGATAAATGGCTTGAGAGCTACAGGCTTTCAAACGTCTATACATTTTCTGACGCACCTGGTAGTGTATCGCTTCTAACTCGAAAACAAGATGGCCGATTTTAACCAACTAAATTTGCATTATCTAAGTTGACATGTCAGCTACATAATAAGAATCAGTTTGAAGGGTTGTGATGAATAGTTAGCCAACTGCAGGCTTGCAAACGTTAGCTAGATGGTCCACGGATGAACTGGTAACATCCCTAGCATTTTCATTGCGTCAACTTGCCGACTTGTTTTATTTTAAGATATTGCAGTCATACCTCCATTTGTGTACTTTGCTTTTCCTGTATCAGCCTTTCCTCCTTTCACCAAGTTCGGGTTTTTCTCGAAATTTCCAGCCTTCATCGAGTCACCTTCTTTCTTTCCTTTCGAGCTTGTTGTTGCTACTGGAGCTACCGTTGTTGCTAAATTGGTTGTTGGTGCTGCCACATTTGGCTTTTGTGTCGTCAAGGCAAGGTTGCCATTTGCGCTTTCTGTTTGCTGTACTGGAGAAGAGAGGCCTTGAAGAATAAAAAAGATGTCATTGGTTCTCATTTGCCACGTCTAAAGCCTGGTTTCCATATGATCGTTCCTTTCGTTCCCGTCGCTGGTAAATTTTTCAGCGACACGAGCGACGCGAACGACAGGAGCGATCGAATGGTTTCCATATGATCGCTGCTGTCGTTCCCGTCGCTGGAAATTCTTTCAGCAACATGAACGACACGAACCTCCCTCGTTATCAAATTTCAAATTAAAACTAAAGGAAGTATTATAACAACCAATATCACGATTTATTTTCTGTAGCAATAATATTTTTGTTTTCCGTTTTGATTAATTTTGAAAAATAGGTTTCTTTTGTAATTTTCCAACACTGGGGGAAATTTAGTTTTTTCCTTAGTTATTTTTAACAGGGCACAGTTATTAGAACTGAATGTTTTCACCCTGTATAAAGAATTTAAAATAATAATAATAATAATGCGCAGATGCGCAGAACGTCGCTGCGATCGCTGCGATCGCTGGGATCGCTGACTTTTTTAAATGTGGTTTCCATTAAAAAAACTCGATCGCTGGCAGTCGCTCGCGTCGCTGAGATAGAAATTCTGAGATAGAAATTTTTCTATCTCAGCGACAGGGTGTCGCTCGCGTCGCTACGATCGCTGGCAGAAAAAGTGATAGTTTCCATAAAATCGCTCGTGTCGCTACGGTCGCTAGTACGTTTTTTCAGCGACGGGAGCGACGGGAACGACAAGAAAGATCATATGGAAACCAGGCTTAACTTTGCAAGTAAATGAATTTGTTTTCTTTCCAATGAGAAGGTGAATTCGTCAAAGAATTTTTGTCTAACTCTTGTTTGATTCGCTATTTGCTTTCCGCGGAGCTGATATATAAAACGAGCTCCATTTTGATATTAAATCCAAACTCAAAGCTCATAATTAAAAATATATAAAGAAAGCTGGTTAATATTTTATTTTTCCTTTTCTATTTAAGTTTTTGGCAAACGTATTGTATATAAGTTGATAAATTTAGATGTTTAAAACGTCATATAGATACGAGATTATTTTTACTTTTATGTTGCACGGCCAATTACCAGGTGTCTCAAAAAAGTACTCCTGTTTGAAAAATCATCAAAATTTGATTACATTGCCAATCTTTGAATTTATTTTTTTAGAAAGTAGATCAAAGACCAAATTATTTTCCCAGGCATAGCAGATTTTGTGATTAGTTTTAGAATTAGCAAACTTAGCTCTTTTTTGGGCTGCCTGGTTTTGAAGGATACTGCAAAAGGCACTGATGACTACCAGATCAATTTCTTTTTGTGTATTATGCCTCTAGTTTGGTCATAACTTTCAGAAAGAAATGCAAACTATCATTGTAGACTTTAGTACAATAAAAAATCTCAAAATAACGGCTCTTAGGAAGGTTTACATGTTGCCCAAAAAGTATAGCTCAAAATAAGGTTTTTCAACCTGTCATTGTATACCCTTTAAGTATTAAAAACAAACATTTTATTATCTGTAAATATATTTGGATCACTGAAAAAAGGGATCACGAAGGAAATGTTATGACAGGTTTGATAATCGAGTTTTGGAGATTTTTTAAACGGGAGTTCTTTTTTTGGGATGCTTGGTATAAAACAGTTATTTAAACTGAATTGTAGCCCTGGATGAACAATTTTAAAATGAAACAAAATTAAATGAAATTATTCAAAGTCATTAATCACTAATCATCGATAATAATCACTATGATCAATGAAAGATCTAATACAGACCTGGTTTTTCACAGATTCCATGCAGCTTATCATCACATTTAACGGAAGCCCATCTCCCATCAGCCCCTGTGGCGCCACAGTCTTGCAATGCATTGCTGCTAGCTGGCTGCCCAGGAGACCAGTTGATAAAATTGATAGCGATTATTTTTCCTTTCTGCCATATCCAAGCATTCTGGCTCTCAGCGTTCAGGCCTAAAGAAGATAAAGACGATCAAACTAATTTCAAGAAATCTTATTGGTTGAATGAATGAAAAGGGCGTTGCCACTGAAAATCATTCTTTGTTATCTGGAATGTGTCAAAAGAACGACGCTTCAAATGTGAATTCAGTTTAAAGGGCCTCTCCGTGAGACTATCATGTTTGCCGGACTCAGTGGTAATCGAATCATTGCAACCCCTATTATGCTTGCTAAATGTCCATAATGAAGAATCGAGCTCCCATAATATAGCCTTTTGGCTAGAAATACGAATTTTTGAAAATACTGTCGCTCAAACATTTTAAGCTAAACTTTTATCCTGTTTTCTCCTAAGGAATAATCATATTTGAAATTAATTTGGTCCTTAATTTCAATCACAAGAAAAGTAAATTTCAAGAACAATAACGTTATCAAATTTAAGTATTTTTACAAAGTTGTAGCTACATTTGTCTTGTCACTCGGTAGGCTTGAGGAAAATTGTTTAAATGTCTTACCAATCCAAAGGAACTGCTCCGTCGCAGGTTTACTTTTTGCGATAAAATCATTCACAGCTTCTTGATCTTTCACATTGAGTATTGATGCTAAATTCCCACCAACACCTTCACAAATATCGCTGCTTTCATAAAATCCATCTTTGTTTGAAGTTAGAGAATATGATTTTCCATTTGCTTCGTTTGTCCATTGACCGTTTGGGATTTCATCCCGTTTTACCTCTGCAAAAAGCAGTCAGATATTAAAGTAACTTTGTACGTAATACCTCATGTAAAGTAACGTGATATAACGCAATGTGACATAGCATCAGATTAGCACAGAACAACATAATACCTTAACATTGACCTGGTATAACGCTGTTGCTGTTGGGTGTGCAAACATAATATAAAGCTGATGCACAAAATAACGATACGAGGCGTAATGAGAACTTAACTATAAGTAACGTAACAGAACAGAACAGAACAGAACAGAACAGAACAGAACAGAAAACAGAAAACAGAAAACAGAAAACAGAAAACAGAAAACAGAAAACAGAACACAGAAAACAGAAAACAGAAAACAGAAAACAGAACAGAATAGAACAGAACAGAACAGAACAGAACAGAACAAAATGCAGTGTAGCAAAATTCAAACATACGAAGCATAGAATGCATTCACTGTGACACTTTAAAAACAGGAATCTTCGCAATTCTTTCGAATAGGCCTTCTACTTAGAGGCCGTTCCACATTTTATTAAGGCTAAAATCGCATTTTCCAAACTAAAGCATGCTCGGTATGCTTAAAAAGCTACAAAGAAGAGTGAAAAGTTACACTTAGAAGACTGATGCTGCAGAACCACTTTGTAGGCCTACTTTGTAAAAGGCCTATATTTATCGAATTCTATTTGCAGCTATGAATTTTAACACCGTAGCCTATCGCTAGGAGACTGATGTAATGATGCAAAGTAAATTGAAAGAAATCATGAAAATTCATGCTGTTAGCTTTCTCCTAAAGATACTTATTTCTTATAAAATCAAAAACTATGAATAATGTTATCTAAACCTGCGACGTACCTTTGCTTGAAAAGTATTTATCTTTCTTCGTCAATTTCCAGCCAATCACAAAGTGATCAATCAAAGCAATCAGGATCAGAATATTGCAGCAGTGAATCTTTGAAATATTCATTTTTCACATATTCTATTTAAAACCTGAATTTCACATTTTCTTATCAGACGTTTGTTTATTTAGATTTTAGCCAGGCTGGCCTCATTTTGGGTTTATCGAAATCCAAAACTAGACTTACTGCATGAGTGCCCGCTTTGAACTTAGTTGAGTTAAATTGGATTGCCAGGTCTTTATCCAAAAACCGGGAGTCATGCAAAGATAGGACAAGGCCGTGCATTAGACCGATAATTTTCAGTGCAATTTGCAGCATTTTTTCGTGCAACCGACATTTAATTGAATCAATCAAATCAAGCAACAAATCACTCGTATTTAGTCAATTCTCGCAATCTGATTAGAGAGGATACCGTAAGCGCAAGCGAGAGGATACAGTAGGCGCGAGTCTAAAAAGAGAATCCTGAAGGGGTAAATGGGATCTGGGATTTGCCAAAAATGACACTCTGGGAATGGAATTTTCGCGCCGCGCCGCGACCGGGATTTTATGAACTAAGACTGGGAATACTAATGGCGAAAACTGAAAATGGGATTTGATCACCGACTGCATACCAATAAAAATTTGACTAGGGTTTCCCGCAAATATGACCGGGAAAATGAGATTGTGTACCCTATTTCAGAGCCCTTTAAAAATTTACCGTAATGTCATGAGTCCTCGTTGCAGCGAATAAGTGGCAATTCAATTCAGTAAATCAGAAAGGAAACAAGTAACTCAGGTAGCAAGTCTAACCGAGAACAATGCTCATTGTTTAGTAACCAGTAAGGATAGGCAAAGATCACTGAACAAAGGAATGCACTCATTCAATTTATGCAACCTGTCTATTTGCTTATACGCACTTGCCATTTATACTTTCTTAATTGCCACAGGTACTAAGCAAACTCAATTAGTGCCTGGTTTTATACCATTAGTTCTTTGTTTGTGCATTTTTACTGCTTAAATATTCATGGCCAGTGCCGGATTCGGAGGCGACAAGTGCTTCCCTTCACCAGGGGCGTAGCGAAAAGGGTGTGTGGGTACCGCATCCCCCAACTTTTTGTTTGTTGGCAAATCTTTCGGCAAACTTTGTCATGTTGTATTCTTGTCAAATACTAAACCCAAGGAACGCCTGTTGTTTTTTTATAATTTTGTTTAGCTTCACCCCTCCTTTTATGATGTAAACCTCGCTTGGCACCCCTTGGACGAGATCTTCGCGACACGTAGATAAATATTAGATGGGGCTCTATCTAAAGCTATTGAGAGAGTCTGCTAAAAAAACTTTGAGATCAAATGTCCAGATTCTCCAGCCCATAAACGCAGTACTGTGCCGCTGCATACCTTCAAATAATATCTGGATGAAATCCTACAGATCATCACGATAATTCAAATCTTATAAGCAATGGGATTCAGCTATGTAAAGGTGTGTTTGATTGTTACCTATTCTGAAAATGGTAGACTTAGTAGACTCGGAATTGTGTTTGGTTGACTCCGAAATTGTCAAAACGGTAGGTTTGGTAGGTTTGGAAGGCCTTCTGAACCTTCTGCTCCAAAAGGCAGAAGTTTTTGGCAGGCTTTGGAGAGATTCTCCTTTTCATTAGCGAATCGCAATGGTGAATCAAGAACGTGCTGTTTTGATTTTTGTGTTGGGAATATGTTTCCATCTCTGCAAAGTCTGCTGTTTTCAGAATAGGTTTGGTAGGTTTGGAATTATCAATCAAACACACCCTAAGTAGGGAGACCCTTTTCGTCACAATACTGAAGAAATGTTAATTGCAACTTAAAATTCCTGCAGGTCGTTGATTAGCAAAGCAGGATACCAATTGCATCCAAATCTTGTCCATCTATTTTCATATTTTTCGCTTTCCATGACGGGTGATGAAACTGGTTCATTTGAGAGTACATTATTCTACGGCACCAATAATATTCTTGGTTTTTAGATTGAGATGGAGAGTCTAGCTTCAAATATTTAATAAGCCGAAAACGAATTTTGTGAATTTAAGGGCCGTTCAAATTTCCGTCCCTTGCGTTTTCACAGGAAACAACGGTAACTAAAGGATCCAGCAACAGTTCAAGATAGGCCCCATCATCGGACNGTCGTTGATTAGCAAAGCAGGATACCAATTGCATCCAAATCTTGTCCATCTATTTTCATATTTTTCGCTTTCCATGACGGGTGATGAAACTGGTTCATTTGAGAGTACATTATTCTACGGCACCAATAATATTCTTGGTTTTTAGATTGAGATGGAGAGTCTAGCTTCAAATATTTAATAAGCCGAAAACGAATTTTGTGAATTTAAGGGCCGTTCAAATTTCCGTCCCTTGCGTTTTCACAGGAAACAACGGTAACTAAAGGATCCAGCAACAGTTCAAGATAGGCTCCATCATCGGACTCTTTATCTATATCAAACGAAATGTTGAAACTAGTGGCAATTGCTGATGATTTGACTTCAGTAACTGGGAGAGAGATAGCTTAAAATTTGATGAACGAGAAGTAAGTAATAGACCAGGAGGCTAAGCTAAGTAAAAAAGCAAACCTCACAGATGGACTGACAGGAACGTAGGAAGCAGATCTTACTTGGAGGGAAGCTCTTAGAAGGGCACTTTTAAGGGAACTTTAGAAGAGACCTGGAGGGAACTTTAGTACCTAAAAAAGGCAGAGAAAATGAGAAAATGGCACTTCGAGTTCGAGGTTATAATAGGTCAAAATTGATAAAGTTGGAAGGGCACGGTGGTGCTCCCGTGGCCCCCGGCTCCTATGTCTCTGGAAACTACCATCTAACTGCCATGAGATTTGGGATATGATTCAACGTTGAATAAAATATGAAACATGAGCAATGAACACTATGTCATTCGATTTTATGTCAATCATTGACATTTAAGAATCCTGCCAAAATAAAATTGCGGGAAAAGAAATAGCATTTTGAAGTTCGCGCGCTTCATTTCGTTGTCACCGTTATCACCAGGGAGCTCGTTGTCACATGTCAACAAGCGTCCATTCAAAGCCTGTCCTCGATTAGGAGTGTGAATACGAGATCAATACAAAATGCTAGATAAAAATCTCTATGGCAATTTGAAGTCAGACAACAACAACAGCGACTGAATTTTGAAGAAGATGGTGAAAATAACTTCAGATCTCATCATTCGCCATGGAAGTCATTCAAAAAAGCAGAATTATGAGAATGACTTTCAGTTCCTACGCCGGTTAACCCATATTTATTGTCAAGAAAAGAACATTGACCAGATTGTAAGTATTTTTTAAGGCAACACGAACAACCAAAATGTGTGTGAAAATTAGGCCCTATTTCTATTTATATACCCTACAGGTGAACAATTTGAAATACAGCACAATACATAATGATAACTTAAAAAAGGAAATACTGCATACAATCATTTATGAAATGTGGCAAAAAGCACTCCATGATGCTCACATGCTATCCCATAATTTTTAGATCAATAATCAGTAACCTATCAGTAAAGCTAGGTGTGAGAAAGTCTACAACAGCAGCGCAACATGCAACATGCACATAATACCACATATAATCAATAGTTAATATTCAAATCATCATTTACTATTAGCTACAGAAAGAAAAACAACTATCCTTATATGAAGGTGAAATGAAGGTGAAGTTGCGGTTTTTAGCGCCAAGCGCTGGGATCGCAGAAGTAGAGAAGACCTAATCGAGTCTGTGACCCCTTGTCATGACGCTCAAATGGTGGGGCTCTATCTTGGATAGAACCCTGTCTGCCTGACTGTTCTGGTTGCAAAGTCAGAGTTACACCACTGCGCCACAACACCTTCAACATCTTTTTCATTTACATCGCATGCGCATTGTTCTAGATGGGGAACATTTCCCAACCAAAAATTCCCATTTCCCAACAAACTGTTTTCCCAATTTGAAAACAGGAGGTAAAAGGAGCAGTTTCTTCAGTAATGTCAAGAAGAACTTGGATTCTGCCCAGGTTGTGCTGGTTGTGCCTGATTCTCCAAACTTCAAAGTGCCTGAAACTGCATGATTTTGGGACACTTCAAATCAACGGTTAATTTTTTTCCTAAACAAGAAACTATTGCCCATTTATATACAATTCAAATCAATACCCGGATATCCCCCCTTCTGGGCCACCCCTGGGAATTTGATCGCATATACGATCCCGGGGGCAGGGAATTTGAACCAGAATGAAAAATTATATCTCAGGATTTTACATGTTATTGGGCCATTTGTATGGCCAAATCTACATTTTTGGCTGCAAGACCAGGGCATTTGATGGGAGTTGCTAACCAAGGGTGGGGAATTTGACCACCAAGAATGAAAAAAAATGAAATGCCCAGGGGTGGCCCGGGGGTGTGGTATCCGGGTACCTATTTGACTCGTACATTAGGCAACAGACTATTTCTTTGATGGGAAATTTCCTATCATAGCCTACTGAAAACCAGAAAAATATAAAGCTTTGTTTGAAAGTCAATCACTTTCAACAACACTCTGAAAATATGTATGATTGTGTCCCTCATTTGACATGTTTCTTTCTACTTTTAGATGAATCTGGAAGTATGCAAAAATTTATCAGTGTTGTATTTGTATGACAATAATATCACAGTGATAAAGAACTTGTCATGTGCGTCAAATCTAACTCATCTTTATTTACAAAAGAACCACATATCAAGGATAAGTGGCCTCAATGGACTCACACGGCTATCTAAACTGTGAGTATGATTTATCAACATGGATGGTGTGCCAAAAAGTTATGTGCCGATTTTACAGCTTACAGAGAACAAACTTCCCTCCCTGTTTTCAAATATTCCATTGTTGTATCACACTTCATATACAAATTATAAAATCTTTGGTACTAAAACAGGGAAAGTTTCATGGAAAATCAAGAAACTTTTAATGCAAAGGAGTATGCCAACTTTGCTATGAAAACATGTACCAAAAATGTTGTAATGTAGCAGTAATTAAAAAAAAAGTTGTCATAACTTCTCGCTGAGCAAATTTGTATTGTGTATTACTCATTAAGATTGCCAATGAACACTTTTTACGAAGTACCTGAAGTTCCTTTCACGTTATTAAATCAAATGAAAGATGCATCAACCAGTCATGCAATGTTTTTTAAAGATTTGATTCCTATGCTACTATTATCTAGGTAAATATCAATTTAATGGCGTCTCAAGGGAGTGAACCAGGATGAACATGTCCACCCAAGCAAAAATGGTTTTAAAATGGCTGGGTATAGCTTTCAGAAGTCAGTTCCTTACTAAGTCAATCCTACTTTTTTAGAGCTGGCAACGCCGCTGACTATCATTGGAAACATATCCAGAGCTTAGCTAGGTTCCTTGTCACCCACGAACTTAACATCTACAACTTCAGAACATCAGCCATTTTTTAACAATTGTTTTATAGATACCTTGGTCAGAATTCTATATCAGTTGTAGAAGGATTAGAGAAAAATGAAAGTCTCACAGAACTTCACATTGAATGTCAAAGACTACCAGCTGGGGAAGCATTATTATTTGACCCAAGAACAATTGAATCATTATCTGTAAGTGTAGACTAATTTTCATTGCACTGAAGATTTGTAATTAACAAAGACCTATAAGCTATACTATAGGCTATCAGCTTAACCCTATCTGGACCGGGCTTTTCTGAGCATCCTCAGGCCAGGGGGGGCTAAATTAGCCCCCCCTCAGAATTCCGAATTGACAAGGGCTAGAAGAAAGAAATTTGGCCATCTTATGTAATTTTATGCGAAAAGTCCGAATTTATAATTGATTTTACTCTAATTGTTGTATATTCGATGACGTCATCATTTTTCTTTGTTTTAGGCCAAAAACAGTACTATTACAGATTTGACTGTAAAATCTCACTCGAGAGGAATACTATGCTTATTTTAACTGCAATTGATAGATAAAATATCAAAATTTCATAAAAACATAATTTTTTGAAAAAATAATTAATTCTGTAAACCTATATTTATTACCTAAATTCATTATATATATACAGTGGCGGACTGGCTCAGAATGTTTCACCGGCCATGGAGGACTTAAGGGGGCCCTAGTGGGTGTGGCCTGAAAAATGAGGGTGTGGTCAAGAGAAAATTTTGTTGCAATCAGCCGCATGGCTAGTGCAAATTATGTAGAGGTACTAAAATGAGGGGGTCTGGGGGCGAAGCCCCCAGGAAAATGTTCGAGGACACTCCTTCCACTTTGGCTTAGAACACCTCTACAAATCCCTTGTTTGCCAGTGCTAAAATAGAATTTTGACCATTTTGTAACAGATTTTTATAAATTANCTCGCTCGCTCGCTGTTGTTTGAGTTATTTACAACTGTATATTGATGGAAGAAAGGAAAATTGAGAAGGCTATATACGCGGCCATAAATAAAATTAGAAAAGTTCGGAGACAACGGCCTCACGCTGAAAATATCATCGCCGTTACCGCCAAGCAAACTGGCCTAGCTGCAGTAACGATACAAAACGAACTCGACTTCCTTGTGGAGAGTGGAGCAGTCTATGTATCTACAACCGGCACTGGTGAGGATTCGTATTTTATTTTCAATCCAGCTAAATTTGATAGCAATACCGATTTTCTTGTTTCCCTTTCATCTAAAGACGATTCTGACGTTTTGCCTGATGCTTCGATGGATGCCTCTAAGAGTTTTTCCTTCTCCTCGCCCAACCCGAAGGGCTGTGGTAACTATGATAGTGTTGAAAGATCCGATTTTGTCGTGTTTCTGGATCTCGTAAACAAGCTTACTGCTGACATCCGGGATTTGAATAAAACCACCAACAGTTTAAGGGAAAAAAATGAGCTTTTAACTCAGGAAAAATTCAGTTTGCTTTTGGAAAATGAAAAACTCAAAGCAACCATGGCCCTGAACCCTCAGCTCAGTTCACCTTCAGTCTTATCTCAAGGGGCAGCTCCCAAAGAAATTAAAACAAAAGAAAAGATCATTGAAAAAGTCGTTGATGCTAACAATACTAAGATTGTTTACGAGAGTATTGAGCTAGACAATAGCAGTATTATACCAGAAAACAATAAGAGTCACACAAATCGTCCGAGCAAAAAGAAGAGACAAAAGGCAATGGCTAAACAAAAGGCAAAAACCAATGAAGCAACTGCTCAAAATAAACACATTGGCAAACAAGATCAAAATACCGATTCTCCGAAGCTTAGAGAAGCACAGAAACCTAAAACGCCTGAGTCTGATGAGCGAAGTGCCTTGAATATTACAGAGGAAAAGAATGAAGCATCTAAATCTCAAAAAGCTGGGTCACGCGACGAAAACCAGCAACGAAAAAAGCGATCGACTTATATTGTGGGCGATTCTATGGTAAAGGATGTGCAAGGATGGGAGCTCAAGAAGTCTTGTGGTGATGAGAATGAGAATATATTTGTGAAGCCTTTCTCCGGCTCAACTGTGAAGGACATGAACAGTTATTGCCAGCCCATAATTGAAAGAGCACCCGATCTACTTCTGCTACATGTTGGCACCAATGATTTGGGTAATAATCAGAAGTCTGACGTCAACATAGCTCAAGATATCATAGACCTCGCTAAACGTATAGAAAGTCATCACATAGACGTTGTCGTGTCCGGTCTCGTGCCTAGATATGATAGATACGAACCAAAGAGGGTAAGAGTCAATTACATCCTTAGAGATTTATGCATGGAACATAAGTTGAAATATTGTGAACATTCGAACATTGACGCTTCTAATCACTTGAACAGAAGTAAAGTCCATCTCAATAAAGCAGGCGTAAGCATTTTTGCAAATAATTTACTTAAGGCCACTAGGCCTACTACCCTGTGACTTAGTAATCACTGTATACATCGTAACTCTAGTGATGCCATTGCCAGGCCCTCGCAGTTAGAAATCAATTCTGATTTGCCCAATGCTAAGGTGCAAATGGAAGGTTCGCCAGCTGGTCTGAGGCTGGGATTTCGAAAGGGCATGGTGATAGCATCGCTAAATGTAAATAGTCTGCCCGCCCATCACGAGGAAATTAAAATGCTTCTTCATGAAAAAGGGATCCATTTGCTTGCCCTCAACGAAACAAAAGTAGACCCAGATTACCCACGGGAACTTTTAGATATCGAAGGGTATCGCTTTGATGGGCTTGACCGCAACCGCCACGGAGGCGGAGTAGGATTCTATATACAAGATAATTTTGTATTTAACCCTCGTGAAGATATTCCTCTTTCTAGTTTGGAGTTAAGGTGTGTTGAGGTGAAGCCTATCCGAGCCAAGCCCTTCTTTGTAGTTACTTGGTATCGGCCACCCTCGGACCCTGTGGACTCGTTTGATAAATTAGAAGCAGTTTTTAGATTCCTCGAGTCTGAGGGTAAGGAGATTATCCTATTGGGAGACACCAACTGTGATGTTGCTCCTGCTAGTGACGTCTCTTTGTCCTCTGACTTGCCTAATAATACTAAACGTATCCTTGAGTTTTACAACTCGTTTGGCCTGAAACAGCTTATATCCGAGCCTACTCGTGAGACGACGGATACCGCAACTATAATAGATCACATCGCCGTCAGTAACCCCTCGAATGTGGTAGAATCCGGTGTAATTAAATGTTCTATTAGTGATCACAATTTGGTATATGTGACGCGAAAGTTTCGAGGTTCCGTCAAAGCTAAACACAAGAAGATCAGATCGAGACAAATGAAAAATTTTGACAAGGATCTTTTTCTCCAAGACCTTGCGTCGTACGACTGGCTAAGTGTAGTGAATAATGCTGATAGTGTTGACGATGCAGTCAATAAATGGTCTGAACTGGTTTCTCTCGTAATCGAAAAGCATGCGCCAATTAGAGAACGAAGGGTAACGGAACGCTTTTGTCCTTGGATTACTCCATCCCTGAAACAGCTCTTCAGAACGAGAGATAAACTGAAGGTTAAGGCAGTAAAAATGAAATCTGAGATACTAATGAGCGCATACAAGCAAGTCCGTTGTAAAGCTAACAATTTGAACCGCAAAATAAAAAGGGATTATTTTTCCAATAAGCTAGAATCCTGTGAGGGGGACATAAAGGAAACTTGGAAAACTGTTAATCAGCTGATAAATAAGAGGTCTAAAACCACTAACATCCTCTCTATTAAAGAGGACGAGAAAGTGATTTCAAATCCGGAAGATATAGCGGAAACTATGAATCACTTTTTTTGCAACATTGGAAAAGATCTCAGTGACAAGATACCGGCGACAAAAAATCCTCTTCTTAATGGAGATTTTGGTGATAAAATTGTTTCATCTTCGTTTTCGTTCTCCCCCCTCGACAAGGCGAAAGTTTTCAAAGCTTTTTCGAAAATCAAAACATCCAATGGGTTTGGTACTGATATGATCTCCAGCTTTTTCTTAAAAACTGGCATTGAAATTTTGGCGCCCTCCCTTGTACTGCTGTTCAACTGGTCCCTGTCTGTTGGACGCTTTCCTGACAAATGGAAGACTGCACGAGTTGCGCCTATCTTCAAACAAGGGTCCACTGATAATAAGTCTAATTATAGACCGATTTCAGTACTCCCCGTCGTTTCACGTCTGTTTGAAAAATTAGTCTTTGACCAGTTGTATTCCTATTTCAACGACAACAAACTAATATTTTCGGATCAGTCAGGTTTTCGATCACTCTATTCAACCCTTACGAGTCTGCTCAGGTGCACGAATGATTGGTACCTTAATATCGATAAGGGCTTATATACGGCAGCTGTCTATATTGATCTCAAGAAAGCCTTCGACACAGTTGATCACGAGATTCTATTGAGTAAACTCAAATTCTATGGTGTTAAAGGGAAGGAATTTAAATGGTTTCATTCCTACCTTGCCGACAGGAGGCAATTTTGTAGGGTTAACGGACAAATATCTAGTACCGAGCCTATAGATTGCGGAGTTCCTCAGGGATCCTGTCTTGGGCCCCTCCTCTTTTTGGTCTACATTAATGATTTACCAAAATGCTTGAAGCATTCCCATGTATCTATGTATGCCGATGATACTAGTATCTATTTTGCATCTAATTCTGTTTCTGAGATCAATGACGCTATTAACGCTGATTTAGCTGCTTTGAAATTGTGGCTACAAGGAAACAAGCTATCATTAAATGTTGCAAAAACTGAAGGCATGATTATCGGACGCCCAGGTAAACTGAAAAAACTTACTTCACCTGGCTCAGTTAAACCTCAGTTTAAAATCGGGGAGGACGATATTAAAATGGCTGAGGATACTAAGTACCTAGGAGTTCAAGTAGATCAGCAATTAAAATGGTCTTCGCAATTGGCCTCATTAACAAGTAAGATTTCCAGAGGTATTGGCATATTAAGATACGCTAAAAGGTACGTGCCTGCATCCACTGTTAAACAGATGTACAAAAGCCTCGTGGAACCTTACTTTAGATATTGCTGCCCTGTTTGGGGGAATGTTGGTGAGACCTCTCTTAATAAACTCCAAAAGCTACAAAATCGTGCTGCCAGAATAGTTACCGGCAGTCGATATGACCAGTCAGCCTTGCCACTCTTTCGTGCCCTAGGATGGCCCACGGTTAGGGAATTGATTGATTTTGAGACACTAAAAATGGTTTTCAAATCCCTAAACGGTGATGCGCCGTCCTATATGAGCGACATGTTCAATAGAGTGAACGAAACAACCTCTCGCGTACTGAGGAATTCTAATATAAACCTTAGGACTCCAATGTTAAGGACATCAGCTGGTCAGAGATGTTTTTCATTCAGAGGGGCCAGTCTCTGGAATGGGTTAAATGATGAATTAAAAGGAGCACCTACTCTAAAGAAATTCCGGGAAGGGTTGATGAAATCCCACAAAGCATAAGTAAAGATGCTTTATGCAATGAACTCTTTTAATTTTACTTTTATTGATATTATTTTAATTAGATTGTAATACCTTAGTTTAGTTTTAGTATTTTTATTGCATGGCCCCCTGTAAATCAGTTTTTCTCTAACTGAGGGGCTACCATGCCTAAAAAATTGAAAATGAAATGAAATGAAAATTAACTCATGTGCTCTAATCGACCGAAGAAGCTGGAATGAGGTATCCGTATGAGGCTACTGGAAGATGTCCAAACCCCGAACGCACCAGGGCTTTATTTGAGTCTATTAAGTAGATTTGTCAAAATTTCTTTCAGTGATGTTGGATGGAAAAGAAGTGAGTGAAGCAACAAGGCTCTTCTTACAAAGTTGGCAAGCAAACAAAGAAATGAAACGAGCGAAGCAAAAACAACGCCTTGAGAGTGACAGCATGTTAAGTGTTGTTGACAGTGGCCTGTTACCAAGTCTATCACAGCAACAGCAACAACCCTTCGATTCAAATAACCTAGCAACAGAGGGATCATTTGTAGTGCATCATGCAGGACCGTACACAAGACAAAACAAGAAATTCGCGGATATACTTTCAAAGGCAGCACAACGGAGGGATCTCCCGACAACTAGCGATACCATTCCTACAAGGTAGGTTATGCAAAAGTATTTTGGATTTCTTCCCCTTACCCCGAACAGAAATTTATTGGCAAAGTTGCTACCTGATCATAATTTAATAATAATAATAATAAATGATCTATTTACAGTTGGCAGGTACGAAAAACATAGCTAACTAAGCTAATTAAACTATTTATCTATTTACATAATATCATACACAAAGCTAAATCTTAAAATAACTATAAATAACCCAAATCTGCAATAAATATTTTACAAAGGTGACAGTTGCAGTCTAGTCCTTTCCAGTTCCTTATTTTTCTTTTGAATTCTGCAAGATTTTCTGATTTTTTAAAACTTTCAGGTAATGCATGCCAAAGCCGTTGACCTAGAAATGATACAGATTCAATTCCGTATGTCGTTGTTCTGGCTTTTGGCAACTGCAAAGTATTCCCACTTATTAAATTATATGTTTCCGTTCTTTCAACGAAAACATCTTTCATAATTTGTTAGCTATCGTATAAGAATATTGTTGTAAGTGTCTGAAAGTCTCAACCAAAATTCCTGAATACAGAATCTCACTAAGGCAAGGCTTCTATTTGGCATTGGAATCTTTGATTCATAGTTCTTGGTATGTTTATTTATATTTATGTTTATTTATATATATATTTATTTATATGCACTTTAGCTGACCATCTTTCAATATCGGCACGTTATGTGTCATGGGGTAAGGGTTAGGGCTAGGTTTTGGAAAAGAGGTTTCAGTTGGGGCTAGTTAGCGTTTAAGTTAGGGTAAGTTAGGGTTAGTTGCGGTAAGCTAGGTTCAGTTAAGGTTTGTTAGGGCTTGTTAGGGTAAGTTTGGGTTTAATTAGGGTTAGTAGGGTATTTGGTCGAATTTGTTCTTGAGAGATATGACATAAAACTGGTCCGCTAAAGTGCAGGCGTGCCTGTCATATGACATATAACACAACGTGTGAGTCAGAAAAATGTATCCACTCTTTGAAAAATTGTAATAAAAACAAATATAACACCGATTTGGAAAATTACAGCTCCGTTGCCTAACTGAGGGTTCAACTTAATTGTTGTTTACATTAATAGACGATTACGGAAAAAATAGCGTCGGGGGCATTGCGTTTGATGATCGAATCTCTATAGAATCACTATTGATTCCATTATAGAACGCAATGCATCTTGCTCAAATGCCCCCCGACGCCATCTTTTCCGTAATCGTCTGTTGACGTTTTACTAAATGAATTCATATATTTGATTTTGCAGCTGACCTATCACTGAAGCTCTTCGTGTCGTTTGAATTAAGCTAACGAGGATTCTTAGAGCACCCGTGAAGTTTCCAAACGGAAAGAACACAATTGCCTAGCAGAGAACTTAGCAGATAGCGTCGCAACAGAAGATATACTCTAGTTGTTGTTATACCAGCACATTGTTGGTTTGATACCTTCAAGTAGTGACGGAAATCTTTGGATACATGAATAGACAATAACGTTAAAGATGGCGGCCGCGCAAAGCATGCTGGTAAGAAGCTCCCTAACGACCACCTAACGACATAAAAATTTTGGTCTGCCATTTCGACTAGCTAGCTTTGGTAAAGTTCGGAACAAGGAATCAATGTAAACAAATAGGGACAATTTTTTAATTCGACGCGAATCTTCAATTCGAATCAAAAGTTTAGTTTTTCTGCGTTGGAAAGGTTTCCTTTCGAGCCACGTTGCATTCGAAATTCAAGGTCGATTCGAATTCCAGCTAGCTAATCGAAACGGCAGACCAAAATTCTTACGTCGTTAGGTGGTCGTCAGGGAGCTTTTTACCAGCATGCTTTGCAGCAAAATACAACAGAGTCTTTGGAGCCGCCATCTTTAGCGCTATTGTCTATTATAAAAGGTCTCAGTTTCAAAACTGTGATAATATATTTACCGGGTGAGTCAAAAAATGTATCCTCTGTTTGAAAAATCGTGCAACAAAGACATGCAAGCAATTGCAATTTTCAAAATTTTGAATCCTTCACCTTGTTGAGACTTCTGCTTTATTTTTCAAATTTTTCAGTGAATTGTTAGCACCATTTGACCAGGGCTTTCTCTTTAAGCTTTTCCTTAAAGACCCATTGCTAACCATGATCCTTAATGGCGCCAAAGTCGACTTTCGTATTATCTGAAAGTCGTTTTTGGCCTAGATTCTCTTTGTATTGCTTTTCATTCGGCGCACAAAGGATCATGGTTGACAATGGGTCTTTAAAATCAAGATTTCAAATCAATTACTAGAAAAATCAATACAATGACTTACGTTTCTGTGTAATTTTTATGTCTTGACTCTCACTTTTGTATAGAATCTTGAAGACAATCTTAATTGACCTATGGGAAGAAGGAAAATTAGTGTATGGAGTTTGCTTCTGACTAGATCATGGGCAGTTCAGACACTATTGTTGTGATGTTACTATGAAATTACTACGAAATGATATAATTTGCTCACCCATTTATTGCGTGCTTCTCCTTCACGTCTTTAGGCCCTCGTCTCAGCTTTCGAATTGCGAATAAACCAACCGCCAACGGAGGTGGAATGGTGCTATTGGTGGTTGATTTATTCACGATTCGAAAGTTGAGCTGAGAACCTAAAGACGTGAAAGAGAAGCACGCAATATTTGGGTGAGTAAAATCATATTTTTTCACAGTAATTTCATAGCAACATCACAACAAAAGTGTCCGAACTGACCATGACTAGATATGTTCCTTTCAGAAATTTGTTGAAAATTCGCAATAAACTTCACAGAAATCTAAACAGCCTTGTTTTGTTAATGATAAGAGTAACAAGAGCAGATTTTGTAACAATAGCGAAACTCGCCTTTGATTGACACGCCATTTCAAAGAGATTAGCGATTGCAGACAAAGGGATTTCAACGGCCGAGTAATCAAGCCAAGGATGTAAACAAAGCAGACCGCAAAAGTTGCCGTGAAACATAGGCAAGAAACTCAGTCCTTGTGCACGTGAAAAGGGGTTTTTAAAAGAAGAAATGAGTATATATCGAAAGAAGAAGGATATATCTAAACTTCTAACGCCTAAATTTCATTTATTCAATTCAGAAGCCCAGCAATAAATCTTTGAATTACACACACAAACGTACGAGATTTGTAATGCTTAATTTTCAGCTTCTGAATTGAATAAATGAAATTTAGGCGGTAGAAGTTTAGATATATCCTTCTTCTTTCGATATATACTCATTTCTTCTTTTAAAAACCCCTTTTCACGTGCACAAGGACTGAGTTTCTTACCTATGTTTCACGGCAACTTTTGCGGTCTGCTTTGTTTACATCCTTGGCTTGATTACTCGGCCGTTGAAATCCCTTTGTCTGCAATCGCTAATCTCTTTGAAATGGCGTGTCAATCAAAGGCGAGTTTCGCTATTGTTACAAAATCTGCTCTTGTTGATAAGAGTAGTATAGTACCAATAGTTGAAGTCCTTTCTTTAACCAGAGTGTCTTTAACAAAGCAATACGATGATATTAAACATAATTTCATCACTTTCATCACCTTGTGATCGAACTGAATAATAATTGATAAATTTTCAGTGCTGGTAGAAAGTTATGTAGGGCCTGTTTATAATCATCCCATCTTCCAGGCTGTGAGCTGAAATCCCACCCTCCTATACGATCCCTTGTAATTTTCATCTTGCGTTTATACGGAAATCGAGCCATCCCGGTTAGGTGAGATCCCACTCTACAAGAGGTGGGATCTCACTGAAGTGGGATAAAATTTTTCCATATAAACACGCGCAGATTTCGTCCCACCCGACAGCTCTTGGTCTGGAAGATGGGATAGTTTTCATCTTGTCAAAATCTTTTCACGTATTTGTCCTGCAACCCGTCACTAAATATTGTTGAATATCCTATACACGTATTTTTTCTTAAATTTATCAGTTTTTAAGTACTCAAAGTTTCTTAGCAGTTTCTTAGAAGGTTCCTCAAATTCACGTTTTATTTATCGGTGGGGGATCTCCTGTGCCTTGGAGAACATTCCACAGCCAGTTTTATGAAATCATGCCTCCGAGTAAAAAAGTACAGCAAAAAATCGGACAAGTATGCTCCAGGCGAAATAAAAAAGCTTCAGACGAAATAATAAAGTTTCTTAAACATTATATAAATATTAACACGAGTTCCTCGTACAAAATACGTGTATGCATCAGTATGTTGTTTTGAAATATTTTCACGTTTCTTTATTCGAATTGTTAATTATTCAAGATCTTCAGAAAGATTTTTATTGTGGCAACATTTTTTGTAGATATTTGTTTGGTATTCGTTAATTTAATGTCAGATAATAATTTCATAAAGTCATTCAGATATTAATACTTTGTTGTGACATTTATGCTTAAATGTAAATCTGTAAAGATAACTCAAATTTGACATTGTAGATTTCTAAAATAGTTTTAGACATTCAAAAGATTCTTTACTCTGTCCGTTCTAAAAGTGCTGCCAGATTCCCCAAAAGATCAGGGGCGGATCCAGACCGAAGTTGAAGGGGGGCAACCTGCAGAGAGGGCGCCAAAAATATAATAGAACGAAAGCGCGCCGAAGGAGCGCGAAAATTTTTGGACTCCAGGTTAAGAAAATTCTTTGATTTTCCTACTAAATATTGCCTTGATTTGTATGTTTCACCCCATATTCTAATCAAAACAGTTAAAAAAGAGTGCGGTAGGGTCATGATGAGGGGTGCATTTCACGCCAAAAGGGGGCGCCAAGCTGAGTTTTCATCGTGAAGGGGGGGCAGTTGCCCCCACTCGCCCCCCCCCTAATTCCGCCACTGCAAAAGATGTCTTCGTTTTTAATCAACTTTTAGTGAAAGATTACAGAGCGATAAAATTTGCACAAATTTATTTTCGTTTGGCTTAGACATTGAGATCTTCTTGAGAGAGATGAACTCGACATATTCGAGACATAAGCAGATGCTTTTTAAAATGTATTTTCGGAGGAGCATATAGGAAAATTTTAGCAAGGAAAGCCCACCAAAAAGTCTGTTCAGATCCTGAATGAAACCTCATTGCATTTTAAACAGCCTCCTGCATATGCAATGCGAAAATATCTCAATTTGAAAACCGCTTGCCCAGTATTGGTCCCGTATTGGTTCATCTTCCTTAAACAACGCTAAAATTTAGGTCGGGACGTTATTCCCCCGGTTATTTTGGGTATGTGAAATAGAAAAGCGGTCACAGATTGTGGAGTAGTTAGCCCCTTGTTTGGAAAGGATATAAGAGATATAACAGAGATAAAGCGCCTTGTGTGACCGCAGCCAAATTCGAACGGTTCTAAAGATTGCTAGGCTTTGCTTTTAGTATGCTTCGTCTTCTCCTTTCGAGTACATCAATCGAACTACATGTACGTTCTACTGGTGTTCGATATCCAAAGAAATCGAACATTGAAAACGGTTGCAAGAACCATACGATAGCTTCAGTTACTATTGAAAGTGTTTGTGTTATTCTGTCGAGTACGTCGTCAAAGAGAAAATAAATCATCTATTCAAAATGGGGCAAAGACACTCGTGCTTTTCGCCAAGAACTACGGACTCATTTGAAACTGGTTGGGATGATATCTATGTCAACAAAGAAGGTAAATTTATTTTCGCAGGATTTTAGCTAGCAATCAATTTTCTTTGATCATTGAAAGAGCAATACCAAACAATGTGTTGTTTGGCAAACATTAATTATCCTTCAATCATTGCACAAAAGATGGCATCAGATTTTAAGTGTGAGAACTGGAAAAAGGACGAGTGCAGTTTAGCGGAAGGCGCTCTAAATGTCATATTGCTTTTGCAGATATTGAACTAAACAAACCCTATAACCCTAACTTACCCTAACTAATACCCCATTCACACTGACACAGTTAAACCAGCTTTATCTAAACCAATCAAATTTCAACCAATCAAGTGGATTCGATTTGTTGGATTGACCAATTAGAAAGCAGGATTTGATTACCTGGTTTAGTTTAAGCTGGTTTAATTTGCAAGTGTGAATGGGGTATAACCCTAAAACCCTTTTCTGAAACTAACCCTAACTTACAACAACACAACATTCGTTACCGTACGACACATACAACAACACAACATTCGAGTGCCGCCAGCTAAACTGCACTCTAGCCCTGCAAAATTTGTAATTAAGTAGGCCTATTTATGTTTTGGTGAAAATTTGAATCAACTTTCTCCACAAATGTAAAAGACGACCCTTTAGCTGGCTAGACTACACTTTAGCAAACCAGCTTACAATATTGGTATGTTGTCAAGGGCATCGCCAGGGGGTGGACTGGGGTGGACATTTCTCATTTTTTCGTACTCTCTCGACAAATCATATTATTAATAAGCCCAGGAAAGGAAAATACAATATAAAAAAATTAAACTTTTGGGCTTCGTGTAGACAATTTTGTCTGAACAATAACCACAGCAATTTAATAAACATTCCATAATTCCACCGTCACTCTTTGTAGCAATCGTGGCAGATTCTGACACAGGAACATCTACCGACACCATTTCAGATACTTGCCAGCTGGTTCATTATGAAGACGAGCTAATCTTAAATGCTTCACAATCACAGCAAAAAGAGAACTACGAATCAAACATCATTGCTGACTGCTCTAAAGTCGATATACAGCCAGTCGCTGTTCTGCCAGTTAGAAACTCAGTGCCTGATTTGTGTATCATCGGGAAAACAATCCCTCCAATGCCTTCTAACAAGAGAGCTGACACACCAAGACCATTTTCTCGATTCAGAAGAAGAGCAAAGGAAACATTTTTCAATCAAGCATAAAAAAGATTATTGAAAGAAATTGTTCAAGCATGGGCGATGATGCCTCAATTTTTGGGAAGGGAGGACAAGAAAAGCAAAATCACTCACACAATTAGTTGCCCAGTCACCAGTCCTCTTATCTGCATCTCTCTGTTGATCAATTTGAGTAAAAAGATCAGTAACTCTGCATAAGACATTGTTTTCGTTTCTCATTTCGCGCTCGCTTCTGCTTAGGAAGGACAGAATTTGCAAATTTGCAAATATGGCGGGCCTAAAGCAGAAACGAAAGAAACAGTATATGTATAAATTCTATGCAGATTTCCTGATCTTTTCCACTCCACTCTATTAACAGAGATGCAGATAAGAGAACTGCGCAAATAATGGGAAAGAAATTGTGTTATTCTTATCCTCCCTTCCCAAAAATTGGTGCCTCGTCGCCCATGGTTCAAGATAGTTGAAGAGAGAGACTGTTGAATTTTTTACCATGTTTATGTCTTACAGACATGCAAGGCTGGACATCAATGACAGTTTCCCCAACTTTAAATATGCCTCAAGAAACGTCCCAGATTTGATAACATGACATTCCAACGTTAGAGACCTAAGATGAACAGAACATTTGCAACAAAGTGTTCATCAATGGACAACGCTTTGCATTGTTATTATACTGCGGAAAACGCCTATTTCAACTTCTCGTATAAAAACTTTGTGACAGCTCATGGTCCCAGTTATGTTTGTTCATTTCGTAATAAAGACCCATAGCTAACCATGATCCTTTGCGGTCTCAAAATCAACTTTCATATCATGAAAGTCGTTTCTGGCCTAGTTTCTTTTAATCTCGTCCCCAGAGTGAGTTCGCTGCTCTACCTCAACTATGGAATGCGAGTTGCCGTTCTGCAATTTGATTGGTTATTCGAAAACAATAGAAAACATAATTCATTTCTCGAAAACTGACTTATTACTCAAATAAGAACATCACAATTTAGTCGCAAAGCAACAATCACTACAGTGTAGTGTTACTTTGTTCTTTGGAATCGAGGTCTAATAATAGACAATCAACTTGGTTCCCAGGTAGACTAGCTACACTAGTCCCTCAATTTCGCTGTTGTTGTTGTTGCTGATGGCCAGCAGTTCTAAGGAGCATACAGAGGTTGTGTAGCTAGTCTAGTTCCCAGGGTGTTGATTTTCGGTTGGCTAGGTAACTCTAACTATGCGACCTCGATTCCAAACACTGTAATGATTGTTGCTTAGTGACTAAATTATGTTGCTTTTATTTGAATAATTAGGAAGTTTTCGGGAAATATTATGTTTGCTACTGTTTTCGAATAGCCAATCAAATTGCCGAAAAGCGACCTGTATCCCAGAGAGTAGAGGTAGAGCAAAGAACTCAATCTGGGGACGAGATTGAGACCATTGCGCTAAAGATGGCGTAAAGGAATTTGCGACCATGATCCTTTACTTCTGAAAGTATTTTGATTGATTTAATTGGTCGATTTACCTTGGACCGCAAAGGATCATGGTGAAAAATTCCTTGATGTCATCTTTAGCGCAATCGTCTATTAGTGTTACCTGGCCAACCGGCTGCTATTTCGCCCTTATTTTAGGTGAATTTGTGTAATACGTACCAGTGTGTTCACTCGGCTTTGTGGTTAGCATATGACGTAAAAAAAGCCTGGGAACGTGGTTGAGTTTCTTTTGTTTTGCTTTTCATTCAGCGCGCAAAGCATCATGGTTATCAATGGGTCTTTAATTAACAAAACTAATTAACNTGAAAAATTCCTTGATGTCATCTTTAGCGCAATCGTCTATTAGTGTTACCTGGCCAACCGGCTGCTATTTCGCCCTTATTTTAGGTGAATTTGTGTAATACGTACCAGTGTGTTCACTCGGCTTTGTGGTTAGCATATGACGTAAAAAAAGCCTGGGAACGTGGTTGAGTTTCTTTTGTTTTGCTTTTCATTCAGCGCGCAAAGCATCATGGTTATCAATGGGTCTTTAATTAACAAAACTAATTAACAAAAAGCAAGTTGTCTCAGTTATCTGCGTTTTTAATTTTGAGTAATCATCATGATCAAGAGTTAAATCATTTTACTTCAGCCGAATTTTTAGTCATGAAAATGCTTGTCGCTCAGTCCCTATAGCCCAGTTTCCAGTCAGTGGAATTTTCCGAGCGGGCGGAATTTTACACAATAAAAAGTTACTCAGGCGCGACTTTCTATTCAAATTCAAAGCGACATTTTGTCTCGTAAACAATAGAATTCCCGTCCGCTCGGAAAATTCCACTGACTGGAAACCAGCCTTAATGGAATGATCATCACTTTCCTCATCGCCAAGTTTTCAAATGATGATCTTGCACTGGGAGCGACCTTTGACTGTAAAGCCTGATTCACATTGGTCGTTAAAATCAGGTCTTACAGTCAAAAGTTGTTACCATTGCACGATGAACTTTCATCACATATGAAAATATGGCGACGAGGAAAGCGATGATTGGTACATTGCGCAGTGGGAGCCAGCCTTAAGTGTAGCATTTTATGAAATTTTTTATATTTATTGCCTTTAGATTCAAAAGATTTATTGCCTGGATCATCCAGAATTTATATTTGATTATAATAGTTTCAAGCATAAATATACTTTGGTAAATGTTAATGTTCGTATTTTGTACATATTTCATTAAGAAATTAATTGATTCAGAAGTTCAATGAAGAATTAGTAAAAAACATGAGCCTTTTGAACTTCATCAGCTTCCAATTTTCTGATGACATTCGCATCATGAATCAAAACATCATATTCATTGGATTGTTTTATTGGAACTGTACCGAAATGTAACGCATATATTTGCAAAAATGTATTCAACTCTTTGAGCTATTATTAAGTTATTATGAGTTATTATTAACTTGTTTCGTTATGACTAAATCTTTTGGCCTTTTTCATACAAATTCATGCTGACAGGGAAGGGAGCAGAATACTATGCACGTGACGCGAAAATGTTCTTGCTGTAGTTTAAGGAACCCGATCAATTTTATGCCCAGGGCCATAACAATTCCTTGCTAATGGTATATCGGGCAAGGAAGAGAGCTCCAAAATATATCAAATTCCGTCTTGATTTGACCAAGAAGAGACTGAATTTACTGATCCAGGCTAATGAGATCCTGAAACCACATCCAAACTGGTTTGCATTTGCTGACGTAAATTGTAGAACACGTGTGAAAATTGGTGACGATTTCACCTTCTTTAACTCTGAGGAAGAACTTGAAAAACTGATATTGGCAGCAAACAATGATCCCGAAGATCCAGGAGAAGCAGAAGAGGCAGGAGAGGCAGGAGAAGCTGACTGACTTCGTTGTTATTGAGTATTTTTGTGTTGTTTTTCTAGTCTGACCTAACNATGCCAGCTACATTTCTCCTTCAATGTGAAATTTTATGCTAACCTTATACTGTCCGCTTTGAAATCTGTATTGGGATTCTTAGTACAAAGCCTTGGATTAATAGTACAGAAAAGCTAACAAAATGTGCCAATTGACCGAGAGCTTTGTATTGCAGGTATCATACTAGAAGGCCTTTAGAAACCATTTGATATAGATGCCCAGGACAACCTATGAGATCAGCATTCTAGCCAATCACAATGATTGAAATGCCATTACTGCTGCTACCCGGGCAAAATAATATGGAATACAATTTATTGAATTCAATGTATGGCATTAGGCTTGTCAGAATTTCAGTGTTTTATTAACCTGTAAAATTCAAATATTCTTAGATGATTATACTACAGTGTCTTTATTTTACTGTATGTCAACAATTTTAGTTTAAAACTTATAATTTGCTTTTTGAAATTTGCTTTTTATATATATGTTATTTCTTTCAGTTACTGGGATATCGATTTTGATGACTTATTTTCTATCAACATTTGCATTTCTGCTAATTTCAACATCAAGGTTATGGGATCATGTCATCACCATCACTATTATCCATTCTTTGGTGACGGCTGCTGGTAAGTTTACAAACATTGAATTCTAAATGACTGAAAACGAACTTCCTGAGCTACACAATCATAGACAACGCTTATCCAGGCAACCAAAAAGTTGGTATTCCCATGCCATTTTGCCAGTTAAGATAACTCTGCTTTCTGCTCCTGTGAGCAGTGAGTTGTCATTTTGCAAAACTACCATCCTCAGATATCAGCTAATCTTTCGAACATTATTGGGCCTATCGAAAAGCAGTAAGCAGGATGTTGTTCTGCATATTTGTGGCAATCGAAATATATTTAAATCGCGATGTTTCTGTCAACATTGGCTTTGCAAATTCTTTTTCAAAACGTTTCCTTGAGCTCAGAAAAGTCGATGCATCTCGAAAACTTCTAGAGATTTTGTCGGTTTTCTTTTGCTCTATCTTTAGCGAAGTTGTTCATCTACAATTTGGCCAGGTTTTATTGAAAAAGCTAGGCTAGATTTCCTGCATCAAATTTTATGCTTCTGTTTACTTTTTAGACAACGAAGGGGGAAGCCATGGTAGGATTTTCATCAGTTTGAAATTTTAAAGTCTCAACGCTTGCCAGCAGCAAATAAACTTTTATTCTTTTCCAATTGAAACCAGAAAATTATGTATAATACATAATTTTCTGGTTTCAATTGGAAAAGATACTGACAGTATTTTTTAATTTGTTGACTTTTATCTTTCTTAACAGTTAATGTAGAATTCCCATTGAACTGGCAGTGGTGGGTGACTTTATGTAAGTACAAAGCTTTCAACCTTCTTGATACACTTCTCCAGTGCAATATTTTGTACAAACAGAGTTGTAGTTTGTTTTTCTCAGAAAAAAATTGTCATTAACATGCGACCAACACATGAATAGCACGCCGATGAGTGGGGCTGCTGATTGGCTGCAAAAGATTTTAATTGACAATGTTGAATAATTGTTTGTGTTATTTATTGTCCTAGCGAACAGGCGAATTTTTAGTTGAAACATTTAAAACCCTTGGCCAATTTGACAGAAAGCAAGCCAGTAAGAGATAAGGAAATTCCAAATAGAAGTAGATCGTAAACAATGGAAAACATCGGAGCTATTTAAACAAACTTGTCTGTTGCAAAATGTTTGTGCATCCTTCTTGGCTTTGAGTGCGAGGCGGGCACACACACTACGAAAGGTGTATTCCCAGCACAATAAATTGAAGTTGGAAACTTAGTGAGGAATTTGACGGTGATTTAACTCGGAAATTTGCTCAAATGGAAACCAGCCTTCGGACCACGGCCATTTCAATCGATTTAATTAATACTATTTTTTATGTTAGTGATTGGAGCAGTAATAATGATCATTATTGGAGAGCCATTGGCCTATTGCATACGAAAGAAAAGACAGAAACATACGAGAAGGGACTCCAATAGAAGTAGTGAAGTTTCGACGTAATTAATGAAATTGCCAACTTGCTCAGTACAATCTCGTTCTAACGTAACCCTTGTGTAGCAATATCACATGTGACAACCTGCCTTCAGATTTATCATACGCCGTGTTTAACGCTCTACCGGCTTTATGATATTAATATGCTGGTTATATCGCTCTACCGGCTGTTGCATACTGTAATTTGGTCTCTGTAATTTGTCCGGAGAAGTTGAAGCAGTCTGGTATTTTTTCAAACATTCAATTTGTGATTCGAAAAGCATTCCTTGCGACAACAGTTCAAGCAAACAAATGCCCAGGGGGGTACTCCCAAACTTTCATTACGGGGGGTCCATGCCAGTATTTCTTTGCTGACCCCTAAATATTGAGTCTGATGCTTTGGAGACCCCAAATATTGTTATTTATTTTTATTCTGGGTCATGGAGACCCCAAATGTGGTTATTTATTGCATTATATATTAACGGATGAACACTAAAGTACGGGGCATACCATACAAATGATTGAATCTGTCACTGTAATGAATTGCGCCGAATTTCACGAGTCTCCCTTTTTTCAGATTCATGGACCCCAAATATTGAATTATGTTTATGTTGTTGTTCACAGACCCCAAATATTTATTTTATTTAAGATTTTGGACCCCAAATATTGGCACGGACCCCCCTTGTATTAAAAGTTGGGGAGTACCCCCCCCCTGGGAACAAATGTACCAGGCTTACCATAAAAGCTCTCCCTCCCTTGCAAGCCAAGGTTTTGAGTACCTCCCACGTGATTAATGAAATACATTTATTCACTAACAGCTTATGATATATTTAGGTACAATGCTTCCAACTTTCAGTTTAATACGCTGGAGTGTTAAAACCACGTCTGGTTGGTGTATTTGAGTTGTGGATCGTTTAATTTTTCTGGAAAATGACTGAAAAGTTCTAAAGTATCATTTCATGGCGATAGTATTTTTTGTTCTGAAGTAGCCCCGTCTCTTTCAAGTCCCCTCTTTGCTACTACAACTAAAATTTGAATTTGTGAAATTGCTTTAATTGAATGAGAACTTGAAAAAACCGGTTATGTCGTGATAGCCATATGGCTATCCCATACGGAAATCTGTTGCCCGTTTCCTTACGTTATAACGAGATTAGACCATAGCAGTTTAGTCGACTAGTGTTTATTTAAGATTATTGACGAAGTATTATTTAAAAAGTTGGAAACGATGGAATGCATCTGAGAGCTAGCCAACTTAAACGACAAAAAACACAGCAAGTTTTGATTGTTAATTATGACAAATTTTTTTCTTTATAATTTAATTGGCTAGAGTGCAGTTTAGCGGGCTGTATTTGAATGTTAGGTTGTTGTCTGTCATACGGTAAGGGTTAGGGTTAGTTTCAGAAAATGGGTTTTTAGGGTAATTTAGGGGAAGTTAGGGTTAGTTTGGGTAAGTTAGAGGAAGTTAGGGTTGGGGTTTTGTTTAATTCAATATCTGCCAAAAGAATATGACATTTAGCGCCGCCCGCTAAACTTCATTTGCCCCAGTGTTTTAGATTGACAAATGTTGTAGATGTCTTAGATCATAAATCACGGGCCATAAATCACGGGCCATAAATCACGGGTCATAAATCAATGCAGATATTGAAATAATTATCTTTTATTCAACGTGAACGTAAAATTTGCTAAGTTTTAGGCTATACTGATTTCTCCACCGCAATAGACCTATACATAACTCTCGACAAAATCTCGATCCCTCAGAAGCCTAGAAAAATTAGGAATCCCTGATCAAATGATGTGAATCCAGAGAAAACAGAAAGGAAGAAAATACTTTTTGGCTTCAAAAATTAAAGGGTCGACGCTTTGATGGCTGTTTCAGGAAATACGGTCTAATTCTTTCACCGCTACATGCCTTTGTTTTATACTTACAGCGGTTCGATTTACTCTAATTTGAGGCCCCTCATATTTGTACGTGAAGCGTTATTTGGCTAATTTATGCCCGTGATTTCGTGATTTTGATATTATTGGCTCGTAAATTCGTGATCAGAGACTCCTTCGTGCAGCGTTATTTGTTAAAAATTTGGTCGTTATTTCGTGAAATTGACTTTTAAAGCACGTGATTTATTGATGCGTCTTGAACGGTAATGTAAACTTTTCTTACTTTCTTGCGTATTTTCAAGTTTATCACAAACCGAAAATCACAAGTTGTTGGCAATGATTTGATTCTAAAGATAAGAAGTGTATTTGCCAGTTATTCAAATAAAGACACAAACCAGACTACAGCATTCTTAAGTTTTTGCAACATGATCGTGAAAATACTGTTTTATAGTCCGTGATGGCGTAAAAAACGAAAAATTGACTCGTGAATCCGTTATCCTGGGGTACTATAGAGGGGGGCCTCTAATTTTATTATAACTTTCCTTGCCGTCAAGCTTGTGTGAGATTTAAACGCTTTGTCAAAGTTGCATCTAGCTCAAAAAGTAATAGCCTCAACAAATCAGAAAACTAATAACTTCGTAACTTCAGACCCCATTTACACTGCACTGGTACAACTTTAGATCCGTCGCAAAAGTATAACGGATCAGCCTCCCGTTTACACTGTTCCTGCTAATCCGTAACACTTTTGCTCCTTCTATCTATAGAATAATTTTTTCTGGTGCACTGTAAACGCTCTTGAACCGTAACGACTTTGTAATGGATCAAAATTGTGCCGGTGCAGTGTAAATGTGGTCTCAGATGATTGATTCAAGACCTGCAATAGACCCAGTGCAAGAGTTATAATGGCCTGTCATACATAGATGCTTTTTTGGCGCATCCGGTATGTAAACAAAATGATTTTATTGTAAGAATTTGATATTGATAGATTGACACGACCTTCCGTGTTTTAGAAAGAAACTTCTTTATTTTCGTCTTACCTTGAAAGCAGTCCAGTTTATAGATTGACAGCATTTGACTTTTCTTGATCTAAAAAGAAAGAGATAGACTACTTGAACAACGGCAGATAATGTAACAATAACACCTGAGATTGTACACAAAGGGATCTCAACGACTGATTGGTAAAGTCGTAAATATAAACAAAGCAAGCCGCAAATATTGCCCTCAAACCTGGCTAGCAAAAGTATGGGTTAAGACAAGACGTTAGCATCAATCGAAAGAAGAAGGATCAATCTAAACCATTACTGCCTTGGGAATCTATTTAAATTAACGCAGAAGGCGAATAGGTAGTAGCAACAGAATTCTCCTATATTTTGTGTGTTAAATTGAAACATTTAATACTCAGCTTAATGCTAAAATAGATACATAAAATTCCCCAGGTGGATGATTAGATCTTTCCTTCTTCGCATGCACTATGAGTGACTTTGCCATCCAGCTTTTGGGATTTTTTGTGGCTTGCTTTGTTCATGACTACGACTCCACCGATCGGCCATAGAAATCGTTTTGTTTGCGATCACTAATTGCTTTGTAGATGTGTCATTCAAATACAGCGGAAGCTATCTGCCTTTGTGGACCTCATCAGTTTGTTGAATGGTAATAAACTGCAAAGTAATCAAATTTCTAAGATCGAGAATATTGGAATTTAACGAGAATCTAAGCATATAAAAGTGGTTCAAGCCACTGGCGGTCAAATTCTAGCCTATCAGATATCAGTATTTCCTGTTGATGTAACCCAATTATGGTTCAAAACGTGTGACGTGTCACGGCCTATTGTCTTTGCACGGCTGTTTTTATCAAAGGCTTATATTTGCTTAGATCCCCTCTAAGAAACTTTTGATACTTGGTCAAGTTCGTAATTTCATATAAAACAATACATGTATGTAAGGATGTAACTGTATTCGATGAAGTCTTCCTTGGGCTACTCTTCAGACGCATTTCTTGCCATTGCTGGCATTTATTTAACGGCGATGGTTAAAAGTCTTTTTTTAATAGAAACTAGGTGCCAGAACGACGACAAACCAAATCATGTTGATATCTTTCAGTCATTATTCTATTCCATAGGTAATTCAGTATATAATATGATATAAATAAGACAGCCCAGTAAACTTATAGTATGAATGAGGCAGATCAGTTTTTGAGACACAGTCCAATTTATTGACAATTTCCATTTATCAGAATGTTTCGAACGTTCCATGGTCCATCGTCAGCAAGTAGAGCTGGTGTCTGGTGTGTATGCCCTTAAATACAAATATTCTTGCCTTTTTTAGCTTGTTTACTACTTCACGTCTGCTTTTGTCCCAAATCTTAAAACACCCTCTCGATGTCTCAAATAGAAACAGTAATGTTTGAAAGAGAGTATTGACGACAAAGGATTCCCTTCCTTCACTCAGCTTCACTAACACATTGAATTTGGTAAAATAATCCTTAAAATCACAAAATACGGCTGATTGGCAACCAGCCTTTGCACAGATGTAACTTCTTCAATATTTGAAGAGTTTCCAGCCAACTGTTTGGATTTTCTAGGATTTGGGCAGCTTTATATATTCATCCTACTAATCTTATTTCTTTGATAGTCTCAGTTTAACATCACAGACAAAAACTAACTTCTCGTGGCCAATTTTTAAAGTTGAAAGAAAGTGAGAAAGTTTTTGAAAAAGGAACTGAGACTTTCTAGAAGATGACAAGTTTTTTTACAAGGCAATGTCTTTAAGACCTAGTTTAAACGTCGTATTTCTGCCGTGTCGAATTGAATTACATTTCATNTTTGCACAGATGTAACTTCTTCAATATTTGAAGAGTTTCCAGCCAACTGTTTGGATTTTCTAGGATTTGGGCAGCTTTATATATTCATCCTACTAATCTTATTTCTTTGATAGTCTCAGTTTAACATCACAGACAAAAACTAACTTCTCGTGGCCAATTTTTAAAGTTGAAAGAAAGTGAGAAAGTTTTTGAAAAAGGAACTGAGACTTTCTAGAAGATGACAAGTTTTTTTACAAGGCAATGTCTTTAAGACCTAGTTTAAACGTCGTATTTCTGCCGTGTCGAATTGAATTACATTTCATGCGAAAATAATGTGGCAAACCTGCTTGTTGATTTAAACGTTGCAAATAATTTTGTCACTTCAAATTACCTAACGAGAACCCCCTCGTGGAGCAAGCGCATTGGGTATGATTTTCTTGGTATTTTCTTTGCGAGTGTAAATTTAGGAACAGCCAATGCGATAATTTAATTCGACGCGGCAGAAATGCGAAGCTTAAACTGGGCCTAAATTTAGATTTTCTCCAAAGAACACCTTTTAATTCTTTCTAGGATAATGCAATATATCTACATAGACTGATTACAGTGAGTCTTGAGTCCCAGCTATCGCTTTCCAAAACGAGACTAACGCCAGCCAAACCGAGACCAAATCATTAAACCTCCTTATCCTTATCCTCTTCGCCTAGTGGACGCCTTATCCTCTTCTATAAAATGATTAACAATCTGACTTCAGATTACACAAGACATAAAATTCCTCATTTTCACGAATCCAATTACGATCTTCGCAGACGCGCAACAATAGGGCAAATATGTGCAAGAACGAAAGGTTTCAAAACAAGTTCCTACCCAAGCTGCTTATTGGAATGGGAAAAGCTTGACCCTGAGATTAGATTATCTAACTCTGTGAACATTTTCAAGAAAAAACTATTGTCAATTATCCGTCCACCTCGGATTAAAGTTGGTCTACCGTGTTCATGACCCAAAAGGTTTATCCATCCTAACGCAGCTACGTGTTGGACTTAGTAAGCTGAATTTTCACAAATTTAAGCATAATTTTAGGGATACTTTGAATCCTTTGTGCCCGATAAATGATGGTGTCGACGATACGGAACACTATTTTCTGCTCTGCCATACTTATGATGCAAATAGACGCGATCTTCTCAACCGAGTAAATGCGATATTGTTGCCTCATGGTTTAATAAATCTTTCAAATGAAGGGTTGCTAAAAATCATCCTCTATGGCCATGAACAGTTATCCTTTGATTCAAATGCAAAAATTCTTACAGCAACGCTAGAATATATCAAGGCCTCCAAACGTTTTGAATAAATTGGTAATGAAAGCTTGTAGAATTTCTTCTCTCCTGTAATATTTTCTTTTTCGTTTAGTTGTAAAACCGTGCAGTTAACTAAGTTTATATGTTATTTGTAAATTGCCACAGGGTTGCTATGTATTTCCATGCTCCTTGTGGATCTTGTAACTTTATGTATGTTTCTGTAGATTTGTATGCGAATATATAAAAAAAACCGAGACCGCTCAAACTGGGTAGTTGTAGAGGGGTATAACAATTCGGCGGAGGAGTGAAACCAGGACATGTAAGCAGTCTAATATCTACAGATAAATGGAAATAACGTAAACAAGCAAGAACTAAATGCAAATCCGTCGGATTATCTGAACACTTTTTTATACTTCGAGTTTCGACTACTAGGCCTAGTTCTAGGGCTGTGTTAGATTGCTCTGGTTTGAAAAGGCTGGACAAATTGGATGTTTTTCAACCGCCTTTACCAACGTCTACGCGTTTCTTTTTATATAAAGAAATTAGTTCATAAAAAACTCTACTCTATACTAGGATGGCCAAATGTTTAAGAAAATCTAGCAATAGGCCTAAGTTTGAAAAGTGCTAAAAAAACTTTTAAAAGCTAAATTCAAAGACACAATAGCAAATATGTTGTTGGACCCATAATCTTGAGTAATAACAAAACATAACATAATACTGTAATATAGGCTAGAAGCCTGTTACAGATCGCTGCAATTTCACTGTTTCTGTTGCTAGTTAGGAGATGCTCCAGAAAAATATGCAAGTTAGAAAACATTAGAAGGCCACGCGCTGTAGGAGGAAGCCTGGTGTGCCCCCCGGATGCAATGCACGGACCAATACAAGTCAACACCCAAGGCCATCCAGCCCCCACAAGGACGAAAGCAGCCCCGAATGCCAACCCCAATGTATGGCCTAATCTAGAAACACGTTAAAAACGTTGCCGCAGTAGAATACTTACTGTTCGATTGGTTTCTCAAACACTTCTTCAGCTACCGTGCATGTCAAACACTTCTTCAGCTACCGGTCTTTGCTCTTCGCGAAATTCTTTCTTGTTCTCCCGTAAATCCGACTCTTCGTCGAAGCAAACAAGTCCGAAATGATTTGTAGAGTTCAGTTCTTGTGCAAGGCATGGTATCCCCAAGGGGCATTAGAAAGTGAAGTTCACAGCACAAGCTAGTTTGGAATTGTAGCGATTCATGATGGTATTCTTTTGTCCTGTCGCAAGGAATGCTATTTCCAGAGGGTTATTCCCAGAGGGTTATNATGGGTCAAGACAATTCAATTCAATTTTATTCGCAGAATACAACAGCCTAATACAATGTAAGATACAAAATAGGTATTCTACACGACCCAAGAGAAGCAGAGCTTATCTAGCCTGGGCCGTAGATTAAACTCTTAAAAGAATATGTGAAAAAAGAAAAAAAATTACGTCATAGTACAAAGCTAAAAAATTCAACAGTAAGATATATTTGTGTTAGTAAGAGATTAATGTTTGGTTTGTAAGTCTTAATCATTAACATTTTTTGTAGTTAATTTTGGTATGTGGAGATGATATTTTCTTTAAGTTTTTTTTGCTGAAATTTGTATGTTTTGAAATTGACAAGACATTAGGATACATCGAAAGAAGAAGGATCAATCCAAACAACTGCTGCCTTGAGAATTTTTTAAATTAATCGTCGTATATTTTTGTGTTAAATTGAAGCATTTAATTCTCAGCTTAATGCTAAAATAGATACATAAAATGCCCCAGGCGGCGGATGGTTAGATCTTTCCTTCTTCGCATGCACTATGAGTGACTTTAACATCCAGCTTTTGAGCTTTTTAAGGCTTGCTTTGTTCATGTCTACAACTCCACCAATCGGTCATAGAAATCGCTTTGTTTGCGATCGCTAATTGCTTCGTACTGATGTGTCGTTCAAATGCAGCGGAAGTCATTTATTAACCTCATCAGTTTGTTAAATGGTATTCAACTACAAAGTAATCGAATCTTTAGGAATGAGAATATTGGAATTTAAAGGGAATCTAAGCTTATAAAAGTGGCTCAAGCCACTTGCGGTCAAATTCTAGCCTATCAGATATCAGTATTTCCTGTTGATGTAACCCAATTATGGCTCAGGACGTGTCACTGCCTATATAAAACAATACATGTATGTAAGGATGTAACTGCATTCGATGAAGTCTTCCTTGGGCTACTCTTCAGACACATTCCTTGCCATTGCTGGCATTTATTAAACGACGATGGTTAAAGTCTTTTTTTAATAGAAACAAGGTGCCAGAACGACGGCAAAATAAAATCATGTTGATATCTCAGCGCATGATTCTATTCCATAGGTAATTCAGTATATAATATGAAATAAATGAGACAGCCCAGTAAATTTATAGTATGAATGAGGCAGTTCAGTTTTTAAGACACAGTCCAATTTATTGACAATTTCCATTTATCAGAATGTTTCGAACGTTCCATGGTCCACTGGGTCCATCGTTAGCATGTAGAGCTGGTGTCTGGTGTGTATGCCCTTAAATACAAATATTCTTGCCTTTTTTAGCTTGTTTACTACTTCACGTCTGCTTTTGTCCCAAATCTTAGAACACCCTCTCGATGTCTCAAATAGAAACAGTAATGTTTGAAAGAGAGTATTGACGACAAAGGATTCCCTTCCTTCACTCAGCTTCACTAACACATTGAATTTGGTAAAATAATCCTTAAAATCACAAAATACGGCTGATTGGCAACCAGCCTTTGCACAGATGTAACTTCTTCAATATTTGAAGAGTTTCAAGCCAACTGTTTGGATTTTCTAGGATTTGGGCAGCTTTATATATTCATCCTACTAATCTTATTTCTTTGATAGTCTCAGTTTAACATCACAGACAAAAACTAACTTCTCGTGGCCAATTTTTAAAGTTGAAAGAAAGTGAGAAAGTTTTTGAAAAAGGAACTGAGACTTTCTAGAAGATGACAAGTTTTTTTACAAGGCAATGTCTTTAAGACCTAGTTTAAACGTCGTATTTCTGCCGTGTCGAATTGAATTACATTTCATGCGNATACGGCTGATTGGCAACCAGCCTTTGCACAGATGTAACTTCTTCAATATTTGAAGAGTTTCAAGCCAACTGTTTGGATTTTCTAGGATTTGGGCAGCTTTATATATTCATCCTACTAATCTTATTTCTTTGATAGTCTCAGTTTAACATCACAGACAAAAACTAACTTCTCGTGGCCAATTTTTAAAGTTGAAAGAAAGTGAGAAAGTTTTTGAAAAAGGAACTGAGACTTTCTAGAAGATGACAAGTTTTTTTACAAGGCAATGTCTTTAAGACCTAGTTTAAACGTCGTATTTCTGCCGTGTCGAATTGAATTACATTTCATGCGACAATAATGTGGCAAAACTGCTTGTTGATTTAAACGTTGCAAATAATTTTGTCACTTCAAATTACCTAACGAGAACCCCCTCGTGGAGCAAGCGCATTGGGTATGATTTTCTTGGTATTTTCTTTGCGAGTGTAAATTTAGGAACAGCCAATGCGATAATTTAATTCGACGCGGCAGAAATGCGAAGTTTAAACTGGGCCTAAATTTAGATTTTCTTAAAAAGAACACTTTTTAATTCTTTCTAGGTTAATGCAATATATCTACATAGACTGATTACAGTGAGTCCCAGCTATCGCTCTCCAAAACGAGACTAACGCCAGCCAAACCGAGACCAAATCATTAAACCTCCTTATCCTTATCCTCTTTGCCTAGTGGACGCCTTATCCTCTTCTATAAAATGATTAACAATCTGACTTCAGATTGCACAAGACATCCAATTCCTCATTTTCACGAATCCAATTACGATCTTCGCAGACGCGCAACAATAGGGCAAATATGTGCAAGAACGAAAGGTTTCAAATCAAGTTCCTACCCAAGCTGCTTATTCAAATGGGACAAGCATGACCCTGAGGTTAGATTATCTAGCTCTGTGAACATTTTCAAGAAAAAACTATTGTCAATTATCCGTCCACCTCCAAAGTTGGTCTACCGTGTTCATGACCCAAAAGGTTTATCCATCCTAACGCAGCTACGTGTTGGACTTAGTAAGCTGAATTTTCACAAATTTAAGCATAATTTTAGGGATACTTTGAACCCTTTGTGCCCGATAAATGATGGTGTCAAGGATACGGAACACTATTTTCTGCTCTGCCATACTTATGATGCAAATAGACGCGATCTTCTCAACCGAGTAAATGCGATATTGTTGCCTCATGGTTTAATAAATCTTTCAAATGAAGGGTTGCTAAAAATCATCCTATGGCCATGAACAGTTATCTTTTGCTTCAAATGCAAACATTCTTACAGCAACGCTAGGATATATCAAGGCCTCCAAACGTTTTGAATAAATTGGTAATGAAAGCTTGTAGAATTTCTTCTCATCTGTAATATTTTCTTTTTCGTTTAGTTGTAAAACCGTGTAGTTTATATGTTATTTGTAAATTGCCACAGGGTTGCTATGTATTTCCATGCTCCTTGTGGATCTTGTAACTTTATGTATGTTTCTGTAGATTTGTATGCGAATATATAAAAAAAAAACCGAGACCGCTCAAACTGGGTAGTTGTAGAGGGGTATAACAATTCGGCGGAGGAGTGAAACCAGGACATGTAATAACGTAAACAAGCAAGAACTAAATGCAAATCCATCGGATTATCTGTACACTTTTTTATACTTCGAGTTTCGACTACTAGGCCTTGTTCTAGGGCTGTGTTAGATTGCTCTGGTTTGAAAAGGCTAGACAAATTGGATGTTTTTCAACCGCCTTTACCAACGTCTACGCGTTTCTTTTTATATAAAGAAATTAGTTCATAAAAAACTGTACTCTATACTAGGCTTTGGTATATGGTGTCAGAAACCACATTATAATTTATGCACTCAAAAATAAGAAAAAAATTAAGAAACTTTTAGTACTATGAGCTGATCCAAGTTTCTTATAAAAAAAACGTGCAATCTCTTAGCCAGGATAACAAGTAATACCTTGTAGTGGAGTGGAGGGGTTGGCAGGGCAGACTCGCTTCTTGCTTATGTATGGCCTAATCTAGAAAAACGTTAAAAACATTGCCGCAGTAGAATGCTTACTATTCGATTGGTTTCTCAAACACTTCTTCAGCTACCGTGCATGTCAAACACTTCTTCAGCTACCGGTCTTTGCTCTTCGCGAAATTCTTTCTTGTTCTCCCGTAAATCCGGCTCTTCGTCGAAGCAAACAAGTCCGAAATGATTTGTAGAGTTCAGTTCTTGTGCAAGGCATGGTATCCCCAAGGGGCATTAGAAAGTGAAGTTCACAGCACAAGCTAGTTTGGAATTGTAGCGATTCATGATGGTATTCTTTTGTCCTGTCGCAAGGAATGCTATTTCCAGAGGGTTATTCCCAGAGGGTTATCAAAGAAATAAAGTGCACTTTTTTTTAATTACGCAACGATCTTATCTATTGAATTTCGCGATAATAAGCAGACTTTTCAACGTTTGACGCTATCTTCAAAAGCTTGCTTTCCTTTAAAATTTTGTCTACTTTTGGCAGCTTGATTTGGCTTTTGCCAGCCTAATTTTCTTGCCTGCTAGTTTTGCTTTTCCTTGCTTTACTAGCCACTTCTGACCGCTTTTTCATAGACTTTCGTCAAAAATTGAATCGTTTTTGGTTGTTGTTTAGTTTTGAGGTGAGGTCGAATCAGACCTATCAAAAAACCAAAAAGATTTGGTGATACGAAAATGATGTTAGTTCTGGTGTCTTAACAATTTGTTATGCAGGGCATTTGATCAAATCAATGGGTTTACAAACAAACCGATGCTCCTCCTTCCTTTAAAGTCATCCCTGACCAAGTTCCCCCTTCACCTTCAACAAAAAATTGCGATTTACATGTTCCCCAAGGTCTTTTGATGAAATTCTTGTGGTAAAAAGAACTGCTCTATGCGCTGAAGTTGCGGTTTTCTGCGCCAAGCGCTGGGATCGCAGAAGTAGCTAAGCGCTAATCGAGTCCGCAACCCCTTGTCATGACGCTCAAGAGGTGCTGGTGGGGTTTGAACCCCGTCCGCCTGAAGTTCTGGCTGCAAGGTCAGTGGATTGCAACACGGCACCACAATACCTTCTGAAATTGGAAGGGCGCTACTGATCCGTCAAGACCCTCCTTCTTATTGTTCCCTAGGAAAATTTTGCTATGCTGTAACCTTGTTCCGTTGCTAATTCTAGGCATGTTTGCAATTTCTCTAATGCATGTTAGTGACCTTCCATTGGTAGAAATTGTAGTCTGCTTGAAAATTCTTCCCACAGGTTTACGTCAAAAAAATCATGTTGCATCTCTACCATGCAATATCTATCAGTTTTGTTCCATTTAGTTAAACAAGTTTCATACACCGGCAATTTTTAAGTTTGAAACAAGAATTGATTCGGTCTAATCTTGATTGAAGAACGTTGTGACAGCTATTTTGAGACATAAAGTAAAAACCCCCATACGTAGGTGAGAGTGGGGCTAGTTGTCAAAGGGGTAAGTTGTCACACTCTCATTTTCAATCGAATGCTTTGACTGTTTTGCTTTTTGCTGATACATTTGAAAGAAGTACGTCATAGCCTCCCAGAAAACATCATTGGCAAATTTTCCTCGGTTTGTCTTTGCATTTAGTTTGTGACTTTGACAACTTACCCCCGTGACAACTGGCTCCACTCTCCCCTATAAGAACCACGACTTTTAAGAACCTTTAGGTTAAAAATTCAAAATCAGAACTTGATGAAAATTATATTAAAATTGGAAAGAAAGCCGTTTCAAAATTACTTTTGCATTGAACATCCCCTCTTAATGGCACCGAGGGGCGAATCACTCTAAAAATCCGAAATTTTTTCAAAAATCCTAAAAATCTCCAAAAATCTTGAAAATGTAAAAAATCTTTAAGAAAATCCTGAAAATCTTCCAAAATCTAAACAAATCCTAGAAATCTCCCCCAACACAAAATGCTACAAATTCTAAAAAAAAAATTTCGACAATTCTTTGACAATAGTACTTCTTCCAATATCTTGCAAATTCTTAAAGCATTTTTGTTCAAATGGCACTATTCTTGAATCTAAAACCCCAGAAATAAGAACCTTCGCTAGGCTAAGCATAAAAGTGATGCTTTTTATATGTTGATTTCTCCTTAAAGAGCAGGGCAAAAGCATGGAAACGCACACTTGTATATACAGTGAACATTCATTATCACCCTGAAATATCTGCAAAACGACTCAACCGTAAGATAAATAAATTAAAAAACAACCCACTACTATACTACAACGGTTAAGTGCCAACAAGAAGCAAACTGTTAGTGCCAGTGCATACCAACAAATCTGGGTCGTTTCTAGACTGATTACATGAGTCTCCGTTTTCCGCATTGAATTGAATGATATTATGAGAGAAAATGAAAACATTAGATTAAAAAAATTGAACGAATACAAGGAATCACGTCGTAAGTCTAGGTCGTTTCTATCTTGGGAATTGACAGCTGAAAATACCGGTTCATTTTGGAATTCTTTTCCCAAATTTACTGTGAACTATAAATTCTTCAGTTATCTAAATTCTGGTTCACATTCTGTCTTACAAGTGAGATTTTGCGATAACGCAAAATGTATTATGAAAAACTCTTTTAATTTGCGGACGAAATTATGTGACCAAATTGGCTCTGGGATAATGGCTTTTGTTTACAACTGGGCCAATGAGCTTGCAGCAGTACTTGAAATAAATTGAAAAAATAGAAAACAAGCAAAGGGGAGGATGGGAAAGCAAAGGACCACAACTTCTTTTCCTCCCCTCATTAAAACGTTTGCTCCTCCACAATTTCATTTGTTTTATTTTGAAATAAAAGTATTCTTCTTTAGGTAAGAGGGGCGGTGAAAAGTTGCAAGGTTTGGGGCAGACTCATCGAGCAAACAATCGAAAACACACCCTTCGGGGCTTTATTTTTTACCATTATTTATGAAGTAATTGGGGTGGACTCTTCGCTGATCCATCCGTGGGTAATGCCTATAAATCCATCATGCAATCTTTCTTTTTGTCCAAACACAGTTCAGCTTTTTGGGCGGGGGCTACAACCCAAATCTGCGGTACATGACTGACACTATTTAAAAACTATTCTAATTATAGTGCATTCAACAATTTGGAGAAAAAACTAATTATCAACACTCTGAGACTAAATCATTAATTCGACTTAACACAAGAAACCTAAGATAAACGGGGTTAAATACCAAAGCAGCAATAACTATCAAAACTCTAATAAATTATACCTCATGTAAATAGCCAAAAACAATAATTAAATGACTCCATGTCTTCGTAAGTTTGGAATTTGTGGGAGTTCAAATCCTTTGAAACAACAAGGGCAGGTTTTGTAACAATTTCATCTGTTGCCTTTGATTGACATGCCAATTCAAAGTGATACGCGATCGCCGACAAAGGGAATTCTCTCCAGCAATAAATCAAAACAAACCAAGCAGCAAAAGATGTCCCGAAACCAGTATGGCTAACTATCTCATTATGCATGCGAAAATTGTAAATGCTATTGCTACGAAATCTGCCCTTGTTCTTTGAAACAAGATATGTACTGGGTAACTGTTTGGACGGGGAAGTAAACGAAGGTAACTCTACAAAGACAACACAATCGACATCTTTTAGCTCATGTTCGACAGAGAAAAACAGACCAAAAACTTAGTTGGATCCTTTCAGGAGCAACGTGGGCATATCGACTCACTGGCGGACACGACACATGAAGGAATCCAGTCCGCCAGTGTTTCGAATAAACGCTTTTTACTTT
>REGM01000142.1:428209-461559 GCA_004194415.1 Aurelia aurita | reverse complement strand
TTATAAAAGTCGGACCAGTGGATCTATCATAAATCGCTGACACCCTTTGGTAGTTATATGCTTTGTGACCCTGTATGCCAAGTGTCAAGCGATTTGATTGGCCCGTTAGGTACACCAAGATTTTTTAGTACCCACCAGTACCCCGGAATCTTGTTTCGAGAAATCAAGCTTTTATCAAATTGAAGCAGAACGTGCGGGAAAAACGATTATGCTTGAAAGTGCAAACATAAAGCCGCAGGTCAAGCAATAAGGCTTTACCGCGGTCTTGTTCAATCGTTATATCAAGAAAATAACAGCAGGGGATGTTGTGAATATAGCTGCAAGGTCAAATGAGTTTACTTTAATCCTCTGAAGTCTATTCCCGCAATTTTTGAGAAATATGATTGCTTCTTTTAAAATGCTCAAATTTCCCAGTAATTGTGGTTATTTCTGGAAGTGAGTTGGTTGAAACGATACTCAAATACTTAAACCATCGGGAGATGAGGAAAACGAAAAATCGATAAATTTGTGTCTGAAGGGTTACAGTAACCTTAATACATGAAAAAACACGATAAGTTAAAAACACCTAATAAATAAATGAGTCCCAATAAATTAATAAATTCGCTGAAGTTAAGAAATAAACAAAAACACACATACAACACTTCACTCTTATCCCATGCACTTGTACGATAGAAAGACTATTTGTGATAGAATCAATACGATGTAGGATCGACTTAGTACCTGTATGGAAGGGAGAGAAAACGTAAAAGGGGTATCATTTGAGGCATAGCTACCATGCAGGGATAGCCACACTTAACATTGGACAGCCTCGCAAAACTGTGCGAAGCTGGTCTTGTGTCAAAAGAGTGTACCTAAAATGTTGGATTTCTAGCGTTCATGTCTTGATAAAAGGTTTACCGATTGCTTTACAGATTTCTAGAGGACAACATCGCAGGTCAGGGACTCCTTTGCAAGAAAATACGTTTTGACCCTGGTATTATCGACTTAGGAACTAACTTGAATACATCTAGCGTCGGTGGATACACCTAGCTAATATTTCTTTCAACTGTTCTGCAAGTACTCGCTTCATAGAGAGTTAATGCTACTGAATGTTTAGGCCTAATTACTAGAAGGTCAGAACTAATTTCTAGCAGGCTCATCAAAAACTAGTTGGTAGGCATTCTCTTCTATTGCTAAATATTCCTACAGTTTCATTCATTGAAAGGACTTATAACACCACAGCCAAGAATATCCCTGCACAGCGATAAATTTTCCTCAAGACTTCATCTAATTAGATTTTCCCAAGGTCTATTTCGCGAAGTCAGTCTGACCGATTCTGCTCCCACAGTTCACAGACCCACAATTCCAGCAATTCCAGCAAGTTGTTGGAATTTACGATTTTCAATGGAATTTTCGACGTTTTCGTGCAGTTCGTATGGTAGAGCTGCGGATCTTAGAACTACGGAATGGGATCGGTCAGACGGACATAACGAAAAAGACTTGGGACAAGTCTAGAATCTAATAAACAGCGCAGAGTCTTTTCGATCGGACGACATCTTGAAGAGCTGCATAACAGCTTACACGATGTCAAAACAATAGCTTGACGTCATAATATCCTAAATATATGACTTTGGATGTATCTAAACCATATGTATATATTACACACATTCATGTATTTTGCAATTGCTGTAAGTACTTAGAAATAAGTAAATTTACTTGAATATAAGGAGAATGGACGAGGAATCTATAATGCGGGAGATTGAGTTGTTTAAAATACTCTAGTTTAGAATACAACCTTTTTGGTGGATTGATTTGTTGTAAGAGAAAGTACTTATGTATTTCTAACTAGGAAACTAATGAACGTAGTCTGCTACTTATCAGGCTAATAAAAACCGGAGTAAAAGATAAACAAAGAATTGCTTTAGGCAAGAGTTATATGACAATATCTCACGAGAGACTGCGCCACTATAGAGACGGAGGTTCTCAGACGAGGGGTGTATCTATACTCATTACTTAAGTCCCTAGCTTTTGCTCTTGGTTGTTGTTGTTATCGCCTCAGTCGAAAAATCAGTTTGGAAGGCAGATACAAGAGACTTTTGAAATGAGTTTAAGGTGTATCAATTTTAGAACGATGGCAAGAGAGCTTGTTAAACAAAGGATTTTCAGGGATTTTATGGAAGAACTGGATGTATGCGTAGTCATAGATTAGTCGCACTACGATACAATTCCAGTTTGAGCAAGGTGATAACATTACAGAACCTACCAAGGAGTAGCGACTGAATTCTGCAGTCAGTTCTTTCCAAGAGGATTGAGATAAATTTGAAAAATTGTCCAGACATGAGTGATATCTGATGAAATCTTACTCATTTTGAATAAATATAGAACGACGCAATGAAGTCATACAATTAGATACAAGACTGCTATCCTAGAATCCTATGAAAAAATCATCCAGATATTCCTTCGCAGTGCCTCTGTCTGATTNTAAACAAAGGATTTTCAGGGATTTTATGGAAGAACTGGATGTATGCGTAGTCATAGATTAGTCGCACTACGATACAATTCCAGTTTGAGCAAGGTGATAACATTACAGAACCTACCAAGGAGTAGCGACTGAATTCTGCAGTCAGTTCTTTCCAAGAGGATTGAGATAAATTTGAAAAATTGTCCAGACATGAGTGATATCTGATGAAATCTTACTCATTTTGAATAAATATAGAACGACGCAATGAAGTCATACAATTAGATACAAGACTGCTATCCTAGAATCCTATGAAAAAATCATCCAGATATTCCTTCGCAGTGCCTCTGTCTGATTTGTCTCCGTTGCGCAAGTTAATGAAATATCCGAGTAAAAAGCTCTGCAAAAACGGTATATAAAGAGTTAGTGGTCTAACCAAAGTATTGTAGTTCTATCATAAAATAGCGAAAGTTAAATATCCATTGCTAAGCATAATCCTTTGCACGCCGAATAACAAGCAAAACAAAACAGAATCTAGGCGAGAAAGGACTTTCATATCACACGACAGTCGACTTTGTAGCCGCAAAGGATCATGGTTAGCTATGGGTCTTTAAGCTGTAGTCTAGCAGCAGTGCCAAATATCTAACAAAATGGATATATGTATGTACAAAGCGAAAAGATGCATCCAGCGCTAGAAAAAATAGATTAAGCGAAATTGGCATGTTATTGCAAATGCAGATCAAAGCCGCGTAAAATCAGGTCAACAAACTGCTCGAAGTGAGAAAACAAATCTTTCTGTCTACACCCAACTGGTTTTGTTGTTTTCATGCACACAGATTCGAAGCAATGATTTCATTAAAATATTTTGTTTCCTGGTAGCAAAATCACAACGCGAAAAATTTCCCTCTCGTACACTAAGAAGAACAGAGTAAGTCCACAAACTCGCTAATGTTTGCTCAAGTTTTCGGGAGCCTTCTCGTTGAAGATATTGCATTTTAAATCAACTAAAAGTTTGTTTGGTCATTATTTAAACATTCACTGCCGGGTTGCGAAAACTTCCAGGTAGGTCGATCTATCCTGGGCATTTTCTAGCGCTGGATGCAGCTTCTGAACACTGTTTTATACTACAATCGAGAACCAATCAGTTTACCTAAAATTTACAAGTTTACCAACCAATCTTGATTCTCTGTTCACTTGAGTGGCAACTGAGCGAATACTAACTATACCAGCACGTAGTCAAAAGATTGAAGCCCTTGCCAAGCGAGCGAACACTGTTTTATAGACACGCGAGACTGTGCTTTTTAAAGTAAATGAACGGAGATATGAGCCTCGAACTGAAGTTTAGTAGAATGACGTCATGATAGAATCTAGCCTATAATCTAGTGCCGACCAAGCCTGCGTCACAGACCATAACGAGGAGGAGTTAGTTATGGTCTGTGTGATGGACTCAGTCCCAGTCCCTTTTAACTCCGTTAATTTACTTTAAAAAAGGTTGTTCCGTTCGGCCACACCATCAATTACTGCTGGTTTGTAGCAGAAATTGTTGCAGAAGGTTGCCAACAAGGTTCAAGGGTTGTCTTGCTTCTTGAGAAAATCTGCTTGGGAAGCAATGTTTGATGGCTGGCCAAAACGGACAAATATTTTGTTTTGCAAGTAAATCTAAAATATCGAGGAAACAATGTTTGCTGGCTTTGCTAGTCCTTCATAAGTGCCCGTGAAATACGTCATTCACCAAAATGCATAATAAGGCATTCTTAGTGCATCGTGGATTTCTGAAACAATTGCTTTGCGAAAGCTCGTTATAAAGGAAAGCTCGACGAAAGTTATGAAGACTCGAAGTGAAGAATCTCGATATTGTCTCCAAAGTTTTTCGAATTGGCGTTCATAACTCAGGAACCCACAGAAAAATTTTACTTGCCAAGAACCATAGATATTAGGATATAAAGCATTCGAGAAACAAAATTGAATTATGCACGTATTTCATGGGCAAAACATAGAAATTAGCTTTTACAAAGTTAATAAAATTAGATTCACACCAAAGTGAAGTTCAAGTCAAATTTCATGCGTTTCTGGCATTATCTGAAAGCATAATTTTATCTTCCTTTAAAAATGCACATCAAAATGTACTGGTTTGCGAAAGTGCATTAAGTTTTCTCGTAATTTCGATTAAACATTTGTCTCGAGGATTTTAAATGATAAAATGATTACGCCTGGAGTAATTTAAGATGTTGAAATTCAACAATTTGAGATTATGAGATGACGCGTTTTTAAACATTTAAAACCATGTGAAATAATGAAGCTAAGATTTTGGAAACCACAAGATTGAAAATGTTGATTAATCAAACAAGCTGGAAGATTTAACAACCTCAATGGTGAATTTCACTTTGGTGCGAATAGGTAAACAAGTTTGATGCTGTTAAGATCCGAGATCGTGAAGCGCAATTTGGTTTATGAAAGATTGAGGAGTGTATTTTGACTTTCATAAAAAACAGCATATGTATGAAGATTTATAGGAGAATTCAAAGCTTCGAAAAGGGTGGAGGGAAGAACAAATTTTGCATTGAAATAAATCTGTTCTACGAATCATATTTCAAAAGTTCAGCGATTTCACATCCTCTGGCCATGTTATCAACAAATTTCAAATTAAACTACGCTTAAAATATAAAAGACATTCCTTGCGGCGCGGCTAATTGAAGGCTAATTTCGTATTGCTTATTTAAAAATTTTCAAAACATCTAAATCTGGCTTTTAAGATTTAGGCCTTCTGCTCGTTTGGTTATATAGATAGTTTGTCTGGTAAAGTGCCCGGTTAAAGGCTTTAGAAATGGTACTTCACAGATAAACACGGCAAAAACAGAACCGCAATTCCCAACAAAGCCAAGACGTACTATCACGATCTCCTTGCATCAAACGTGTTTTATGAAATAATTAGTGCAATCCACGCATATCGTGCACTATATATAAATGCTACATCGTGCAAACCGTGCATTTTCACAGCATAATTCATTCTAAAATAGAAAAGCAATTTCCTAGAGAAAATATTAACAGATTCATACCTGTACAAAATTGTGACATTGTGACATTGCAACATCTTTTCAGCACACAGAATATGGTTCGATGAAAAATATCGGGTGACCCATAAAACTGTAACTTTTCCAGACAAATAGTGCCAACTATTTTTTGTCTGTTAGGAAAATCTGAAGTTTCATGATTTGCAAAGATTTGAGCTTCAAAAACATCAAAACGTCATGATAGAATGCTGTTTATTCAGATATAGCGAAGCTAGGTTCTAACGCTGTCAATATCGCCTGCACAGAGGTACAGTGACATGAAAGGTGAACCAAATTCAACATGTCCTTTTGGAATCTAAACAAAGCATGGAAACACAATTCTTTTAGAAATTTGGGAAAATATCGACGTAAAATTTTCGACTATAGATATTCAGGATCTTGCAATACGACTTTTTTGGCTACATTTCATGGGTCACCCGGTACGGCAGCTCGATCGATCCGTTGCAATTTTCGATGTTTCCATTACCATTTTCGATACATCCATAACGAGTTTCGATTTGAGATTCATTTTAGGGGGTTCATAATTGGCGTGATTCTGCGATTGACGGCATGGCGGCAGGATGCAGTTGGAAAGTATCGTCTGGTGATTCGGGATCCTCGAACTTCATCAATTCATGTTTGGAGAGATGCTGCACGATTCCGGCTCCGATTGAATCTCCCATCACATTTGCCATTGTTCGACATCGGTCCCTATGATAGAACAAAAACTCATCAAAAGTCGTTGGTGATAGATTGCCATCATCTCTCATCACATGAAGCTTCAAGTTAAAAACGAAAAAGTTTCACGTGAATTGATACCGGAGCATGCGCATATCAGATGAAGGATTTCTCTAGAGAAAAAATCCATTCACTGAAACTTGAATCTTCGTCAACTTTTTATATTTAGTTCTCATATAAATTTGTTCGCTCAAGTGAAAATGTGCCTTTGTATCGGGTAGAAATCTCAATCTAAAATTGTACAAATTATCCCGTTAGACCAAGCAAAAAACATTTTTTCGATTTACTTCAATAAGAATTAATTAGTTCTTATGTAAAAATAAAACTAATGCAATGTGTGATTTTAGTCAGGTGAGATTGACACCTTAAATGTAGAGAAGTTATGAACCATTTTTCTTCAGCTCTGAGATTGCTCCATAGTGTAGATCCCATAAAAACGTAGTCAATAGATAAACTCTTCTGTCCAAGGATGAAATTTTGTATCACAATTATTAAACCATTTTGAACAGTCCTTCTCAGTAATCAGGGAAAAAAGATTGTGTTATACTTAGGGTGTGTTTGATTGGTACCAATTCTGAAAACGGTAGACTTAGCAAACTCGGAATTTGTGTTTGATTGACTCCGAAATTCCCAAAACGGTAGGTTTGGTAGGTTTGGAAGGCCTTCTGAACCTTCTGCTCCAAAAGGCAGAAGGTTTGGCAGACTTTGGAGAGATCCTCGTTTTCATTAGCGAATCGCAATAGTGAATCCAAAACCTGCAGTTTTTAAGATTTTTGTGTTTGATTTGGAACTATATTTCCGTCTCTGCGGAGTCTACTGTTTTCAGAATTTGGTAGGTTTGGAATTACCAATCAAAAACACCCTTAGAAGTAAACAAGTGAAGATATTCTCGCCCTTCCAAAACGATTTCCTGGCTCAACTAAAGCCTTTATTAATGTTATAGAGCATATTCTTTTTTAACTGGGTCATTATACCCCTAGCTATAGAACCAAGAAAAAAAAAATGTTGTTGTGCGTGTTGTACGTCGTTTGTATCAGTAAAACAGAAATTTTAATAAAAATACGACTTGAACGAAGACTAAGAGTAGTAACAACGTTTCGAGCTTAACTCTTCATCAGGTATCAACCCTATACCCTATTTAACAAATACCCTATAGAACCAAGCAATGTCTTGCCTGCACTGTTTCCTAACCCTATCACGTCCTTCCTTCTTACCCATGTAAAATCTAACCATAGATTATTCTGAACCAAATTCTTATTGGCCCAACCCTAAACCAAACACCTCAATCTCCCAACCTGAGAAACCGCAAATGTCACTGCGTTTCATGAACGTCGGTACCTTAGTTTCCTGAACCTTTGTGATGTCATTTAGTTTAATTTAGTTCTATCCCTGAGGTTTGAACAGTGAAGTGGCTGAATGGGTACAATCTATTCCCTCAAGCTATGACCTAAAATCATTCATTTGAAAAGCGACTGCATTGGCCTCAATCCATTTGTGAGTAAAACATGCTAAATGTTTGATGTAACAGTAGAAAAAGTTCAGGAATGTTTCCTTTCAAAATGTTCAAATTCGAGAAGACACAAACAATTTCGTTGACGATAAAGTATGAAACTAGATATTTCCTTCCTTGGGGTAGGGTTTCAGCGTCCAGGAAACCATGTTTTGGATCACGATTTAGAAGACAAAGCGATTTCAAGAGCCTCGCTTCAAGAATAGACTCTACACCTTCAGGGCAGCTAATATTAAGGTTTTGCTCTCTCTGTGTTTATTTTGATCTGATAGAGTGCAATCAAAGTGAGAAATCTATCTTGGAGGATCTCAAATCCATTCATCACATCGGAAACCTGAATCTTTTGTTTGACGAAATGCCCCCTTGCTGTTTCTGTTTTGACAACATACGTATTACTCATCGATTTTACAGAGCCGAGAACGGATAAGTCATAAGCAACTGATAAGTCATAAGTTGCTGAAAAGCGTAGTCAGTTTCCTTACCTGATTCACGTCAAAACGTTTGAATCAATTAATTCCAATACAAAACATCGATTGCGTTTGGTCAAAAGCGGAGATAAAAAAAACCACCAAAACATCCTCCTTGTTGCTCAAAAGATTAAAGTTTTCAGTTCATTCGGATTTTATCTTCTAGGAAGCAAATTCTCGACAAAATTCCTAGTCAGCAATTTTGCTAATCAAAAACGAGAAAGATGTGCAGGATACATTCTTCCTCTTTGCCCTTTGAAATATTTCAGTCTACAATTTAAAATGAAAATTTGACATATTTTACATCTTTGACCATAAGTGAAAATAAAGAAAATTGGCTTTTTTTAGTTCTGAAAGGTGGGATCTTGGNTTGAATCAATTAATTCCAATACAAAACATCGATTGCGTTTGGTCAAAAGCGGAGATAAAAAAAACCACCAAAACATCCTCCTTGTTGCTCAAAAGATTAAAGTTTTCAGTTCATTCGGATTTTATCTTCTAGGAAGCAAATTCTCGACAAAATTCCTAGTCAGCAATTTTGCTAATCAAAAACGAGAAAGATGTGCAGGATACATTCTTCCTCTTTGCCCTTTGAAATATTTCAGTCTACAATTTAAAATGAAAATTTGACATATTTTACATCTTTGACCATAAGTGAAAATAAAGAAAATTGGCTTTTTTAGTTCTGAAAGGTGGGATCTTGGCTCTTTGCTTACACGAAAATGTCCATAGCTTACTAAATTATGGACTTGCTACAAGTCTCTCTCTGACAAAACAAGCGCAAAACAACTAAGTTAGAAATCTTAACCACAATCTTTTGATCGAAAATCTTGCTTAATCTCACATGCGGCTTAGCATAGCAATATAGGAGAATATAACATCCATCTTCTATCGAGAACAGATATTCTTATAATCCTCCTTCCTAGTGATCTATATCTGATTAATTTCAATTACACCGATGTAGTCCTTCATTTGGTAGCTATTGACAAGCATTCAACGTTATCTTCGATGGAGCATGTATACAATCAACTAGTTTTCACAGTCTATTGCATTGTAACTTACAGTGCACGCAGTATTCAGTAAAGATTTGGTTTAGGCCCTGTATAGTAATAAGGTGACTATTAAGGCTGTATATAGGCTGTATGGTAATACGCTACTATATATAGGCTGTATGGTAATACTTACAGGAACCAGTCCACTGAATAAATAACACCAATGTAATCGGATGGAAGGCCAACTGTATCCAAGACAATCAACATGGTTACGAGGCCAGCATGTGGGACTGCAGCCGCACCAACGGATGCCAGTGTGGAGGTGATACTAAGGAGAAAATAAATTAAATCAAAAAGCTGTCATGCCTTCTAGCTTGTTCCAGTAAGGCCAAGATAGGACAATGTTGGTACCTCCCTTCAAAGAAATCTGGTAGCATGGATAGCATAGCTTTGATGTGACTGCTACAAAGCAGTGTCTATAGACCCAATCGGCAAAGGTTTGTTTTACTCATTACAAGTCATGTGTCCAAACTCTTGGGACGTTTTAGTATTATTCTAATTTTTGGGTAAAAGGCACTAGATTTCAGGCACGAAATATGTTAAAGAAATCAAAAGATGTTTTATCAAGAGATTGATCACTTGACTTGAACTGGGTGTGAACAAACCACAGCCGATTAGGTCTATCTGATCGAGGTTTCCTTTTATCATCCTTTGCCTTAAAAACAACAACGAAAAACACGAACCATTTCGACTGGAAGATGAATTCAAAAGGTAGACAATTTATTCACTTGAAAAATGTTCTCATAAAATTTTTTTTGAATTCCAGATAAATCCTAGATCAAGGAAGGTTAAAGTGAGTTAAAGCCTCTTGCATGCACGGCATTAACAGAGTGAGTTACAAATAGTGGATTTCATTACCACTCCGTGATATACAATAGATGTTGGAAGTAGGGAAAGCGGTTTGGTGGTAAAACATACGAAGATAACCTTTAAATCCAAGCTAGCTTCAAGGAATTAGTTTGGTTACAAATTTCTGATCTCATCTCTCAATCCTTAACTGATATATTTGACCAGCTTTACATTGCCTTTCTGTTTGCAAGAATATTGCCACAAATATGTATAATTTAAGTTCAGTAGTAAACAAAGAAGAAATTTTGTGGTCATTAGTAAAGCTGCATTAATATTAATAAGTCTGCAGGGACAAACTCTTTGAAACGGCGAATAGGCGCTACCGTAGTGATAGTACCACAGTTAAACCCGCATATAAGAACCACAACGTTTTAAGAACCTTTCCACTAAAAATTCCAAGGAAAATTATAAAAACCTTGTGAAAATTGCAATAAACTTGGAAAGAAAGATAATTCAAAGTGCTAGATGCACAAAGCATGTAATTCATATGGTTTTTACATAATACATGTCTTCTTAATTCCACTATTCTTAAATTTTAAACTCCAGAATTAAGGACCTTCGGTGGCTAAGCTCGAAAAGTGATGCTTCTTATATGCGGGTTTTTACTGTATTGACTAACCAAAAGGTCTTATAACAAACGTTTACAAATTTTGCGGAAATTTACCCTTTTTAAAAGCACCAAGTTGTTGATTAAGAATCCAGAATGTCAGAACCCCATTGGGTTATTCTTCCTCCAGAAACCAAAGAAATTGAACTATTTTTAATGGACGACAACAATCGATCGGTCACTGCTGTGTGCTTCAATATTAACCTGCCAGTTACCTACGTAGGTCTATTCTAGTGATAGGGCACGCTACCTGTTGGTACTATAGTTGAACATTAAACGAACAGCAAGGGACTACATTTCTCAGAAAATCGAANAAAGGTCTTATAACAAACGTTTACAAATTTTGCGGAAATTTACCCTTTTTAAAAGCACCAAGTTGTTGATTAAGAATCCAGAATGTCAGAACCCCATTGGGTTATTCTTCCTCCAGAAACCAAAGAAATTGAACTATTTTTAATGGACGACAACAATCGATCGGTCACTGCTGTGTGCTTCAATATTAACCTGCCAGTTACCTACGTAGGTCTATTCTAGTGATAGGGCACGCTACCTGTTGGTACTATAGTTGAACATTAAACGAACAGCAAGGGACTACATTTCTCAGAAAATTGAACAATTTAGCTCCTTGGTAAGTCAAATTTCATTTCAATAAACAAATAACATCTAACGTTCTGTGCAGTTATTTTGACATGAAAGAAACTTTTATCCCTTGTGACTCAACCCTTTTGAAAATGCTATCTGTCCAGCTAAACACCCCAGGATAAGAAAAACCCAACAAATAAGCTCAAAGGAATCGGGATTGACAATGAACTTTTCAATACAAAGATCGAAAATATTTGGCTATTTTTGACACTACCTAGGCCTTATTTTGCAGGTCCCTCAATTTTATGCTTCTTAGCAAATTAAAATTATGCCCTTAAATGTACCTTTTTATCAAAGTTTAAACTTAGGCCTACGTTTCCAACTTGTACTGGAAATTTCAGCTTTGTACAACTAGCTATATTTTAGTTTGGTAAAAATTCGACGTGAACTCTTGAAGAGAAAGATTGATGCGATTTGTGAAGCAAAATTTACGACAAGAGGGACAAAACTTCCACAATTCATCTCTTTCCTTCTTAAAAATGACCAAATTAGCCCTTAAAATAGAATTCCACGTCCAATGACAACTATTCAACACCTTCTTTATAAACCTGCCTTTAAATTTATGGATGTTGGAAACGTAATTTACTTTCAAATTTAAAAAATTATGAATCACAACTGGCAAACATCTCCTTTAGAAAAACATATTTGGCTATTGTTCGTCTCTTTTCATATATCCCTTTATGGGGGTAAATTAAGCTGCAGCGGGCAGGAAAATGTGTTACTTCCGTGCAGCGCACATTTCAAGGTAAACATTTCTTACGATAAAATTCGCTCAAAAAAGATTAGCTTGGATACGAATCATAGTCTACGTCCAGAAAATGAATGCCCATCTCTTTCTTTACAACGATAAAGTGCAAACAGCAACTGCTAATCTGTTTGGTTTTTAGGACTTTGAAGATGACTTTTATGAGTGATAAAATAAAATCTATAATAGGAAGAACAATCTCCTATGGCCTAACAGGTTTTTGAAAAATTTCCTGGGAGCGGTGCTCCTGTGCTCTCACACTTTCTCCGCGTCTAGTAGGCAGTCTAACTGAGCTGACGTAAACACATTAAACAGTTAAATTAAACATTTGAATTTTTGTATACGTTTCGATAGAATCTTCGTCAGCTGACCTGAACATATGGTTATAATACTGAAACGTTTATTATGTAATTANAACAGCAACTGCTAATCTGTTTGGTTTTTAGGACTTTTGAAGATGACTTTTATGAGTGATAAAATAAAATCTATAATAGGAAGAACAATCTCCTATGGCCTAACAGGTATTTGAAAAATTTCCTGGGAGCGGTGCTCCTGTGCTCTCACACTTTCTGCGCGTCTGGCAGGCAGTAATTTCTCAGTTCGCCTAATACAATTTAACTGAGCTAACGTAAACACATTAAACAGTTAAATCAAACATTTGAATTTTTGTATACGTTTCGATAGAATCTTCGTCAGCTGACCTGCACATATGGTTATAATACTGAAACGTTTATTATGTAATTTCACCCCAATTCTTTCTTGCAGTAGGAAGCAAACATTGTTAATTACGAACGGCTGTTTTCAGCTTTAAAACCGAAATTCTTAAGAGCTCAAGGAAAAGATTGTTAAAACTAAGATCAACTGTGTATCTGCGTAAGTACGATATGGTCACCAAGACAACTATATCAAGTCGCGAAAAAATGTTGAAGACATATTAAACGTCCCATCAATTTTCATAAAAACAAGCCGAAATCTCTCCAAAAACAAAAGCAATAATTAACATGAACAAGTTTCATCAACAGTTTGCCACGGGAACAATGAGAGAGGCAAGGTAATGCCAAGGTAAAATAGAAATCAATGTCTAGGCTTGACCTTCGAAGAGGGGATATTTTCATCAGACTGTTTTGCATCTTCACTCAGGGGCAAGAATGTTAAAGACACATTAAACGTGCAATTAATTTTCACAAAAAACAAGGCGGATTCTAGCTGAAATCTCTCCAAAACTAAAAGCAACATTTAACATGAACAAAGGGGTTTTCCACTCAATGAGAGAGGCGCGGTAATGCCCAGATAAGATAGAAATCGATGTCCAGGCTTGGCCTTCGAGGAGAGAAACATTTCCTTAACACTTTTTGCATCTTTAATCAGGGGCAGGGGGATTACAACCGGGATCCTCGTCGTTCTTGGGGATGTAAACAAAACCAGAAATGACAGGTCGATAAAATTTTGCCAAACTTCCATTTTTTCGAGAAAGAGATATACATTTATGATTTTTCTCTTCATAGGAGTTGGTCGTTGTTATTGTTTTGAGGCTCAAAATTGGAAGAAAGGTGCCCAAATTGTTTTCATTTTACAAGCATTTCCAATATGTCCCATAATGTTATAACGGCAATATAGATTTTTAAGCTGAAAACGGAAAAATTGTGATTAACCATTTTGTCTTCTGGCAAGCATTTCTGAAACAAGCTCTGAAGCAATATACACCATAACTTTAAAGCATAGGTTTCAAATCTTTAAAAAGGTCGCTGTAAAATTCTGTGACCTATTTTTTTGAATGGAATGGCTTGAAAGAAACTTTAGCTACTTTGTAATAATTCTACCATTGGACTTCTCAGAAATCTTCAATATTTTCAAAATTAGAGTGCTTTTCTTCTTTTTTAAGAATTCAAGAAAAATTTTGAAAAAATCTTAAAATCATCGTAATTTCTAAACTTTTTGAGAAAACGTCAAATAATTTTTCAGAAAAACATAGTTTATGAATGTCTACAATATGGTATCAAGCAAAAGTCTTTCACTCTTCTAGTTTGCAATTTAGAAATTTGATGACGTCACATCCTCAAATGAGTTGAAATATGAAATACGCTGTAATTTCGAAAATATCCATGATTTCTGAAAATTCCAACAGTAGAGTTATAGCAAAGTAGCTAAAGTTTCTTTCAAGCCATTCGACTCAAAGAAATAGGTCACTGAATTTTACACCGACCTTTTTACGCAAATTTAAAGATTTGCAACCTATGCTTAACTTTAGAATGCAAAGATCTATTTTGTGTACAAAAAGCTTTACATGTATCGACAAAAGCAGAAATATTTTTGGACCCACTTTTGGGACTTCGATTTAGAAGAGGTGGTGTCAGTTGTAAAGGTGGAATGGACTCAGAATTTATTGCCAAATTATATACCTAACTATTTTGGTGGAGTAGTTTGTTCAGAATAGATACCACCTGAAAAGAGTAGGGAGAAACATCCACCCCAAGAACACCGCTGCGCCACCCAATAAGGGATTGACTTAAAGACACAGCAAAATTTGTAGATCAGCGTACAATCAAAAGATACAATAAAGTAATTACCTGATTGCTATGATATCCCCGATACTGAGTGATTGTCCAACAGCTTGTGCAATAAACATAGCAGCTACAGCCTCGTATAATGCAGTTCCATCCATGTTGATCGTTGCTCCAACTGGCAAAACAAACCGTGTCACTCGTTTGTCGATATGATTGTTTTCTTCTAAGCATCGGAAGGTAACTGGGAGGGTTGCAGCGCTGTAGGAAGAAATCAAGTTATGGTTTAGGCTTGCGAGGACTGGTATAGCCGACTTAAAAGTTCTTATCCAACCATGGTCCATTGTGGGCTCTGTTTTATGAAAAGGAAGATTTTTGTGGTCTATGAAAATGGCTGCCACAATAGAAATGTACACGAAAAGGCTGCTGGTTGAATAAGAGCCTCTAATGCAGTGCATACGAATAAGGACAAGTCCCTTAGCTGGGGAGGTAGCCGGAAAACTACCCCTAAGCAAGCTGCTAAACGAAAAAATTACTTAAGTAACAAAGAACTTCTGCAAAAGGATAAGAAGTACTTCAAAAATCTTCCTTTCACGAACCCGTCTTTGGAAAGGCCTGTAGTGACGGCACAATGCACTAGCAATGGTTAAAATAAAAATATCTGCTTATATTTCAATATATGGGGTACCAAGTTAAAAAATAAACTTTTTATCAACAACTACACCAATCTGTTAGATTCATATTGACGAAGCAGTACATACAAATTGAAAGTACGCGTTCATCAACTGTTCCTCGCAAAAATGACTTCATAGAAATAGTAACAAGAATTTTGCCATATGACAATAAAGCCTCTAAAATTTCAGCAACCCAGAGGAATCTGAAATCATCATAACGTTAGCTCAAAAATTATTCAACATATGAAACTGACACACAAAATATAAAATCTCGTGAAAACTCACCTCGAATCTGTACCAAAAGCTGTAGCCATTGCCTCCAATACGCCTTTCATGAATTTATAAGGGTTCTTTCGAACAATAATGAAATAAATTAATGGTAATATGATACAGGAATGAATACCAATTCCAGTAACGACAGTAACGATAAATAGTCCAAGGCTCTTGAAGGTCCCTGCGATGTTTTCCATTTCGGCGAATTTCGCTGACACAAGACTCCAAATGCCAATGGGAGAATACCTTGGATAGAAAGAAATTTTGAACATCTGTTATCAATCTTATTGCAAGTTAAATATTTTGAGACGAAATGTTCTTGTTGAAGATGTGTTTCAGTAGTTTCACTAGTCAAGTGTACCAGTATCAGTTCCTTACTTTCGCAGAGGAGGAAAGTGGCCCTTTAAAATACAACGAACAATTTGAGGGAAGTCTTCAAGCAGAGCTGGACATGAATTTGAAACAATATCAAGTAAAATTGTTTTCTTCTCCTAAAAAGTGATTGAGATCAAAGAGTCCACTGTTAAAAGATCTTAGCAACTCACCACATGACAAGAATTACCAATTTCATAATGACTTCATTGAGCGTTGCAGAGAATTCGATAAAGGTGGTAGCATTTTCACCCATTTGGCCAAGCACTATACCAACAGCAATGGAAAACACAATAAGGCCTAAGAAATTTGGTTTGTACGTTGTGACTGAACCGCCAGCGATTTTGTATTTGCGAATTTCTTGGATTGTTGTGTAGTTCCAGAGCTCTCCAGATGTCTCGTTTTTAACGGATTTGATCACTTTGCCAGCTAAGAACGAGGTTGTCTCATTTCCAGTAATTGTGTGGTTGTACTCGCTCTTGATTTGCTGGTTGAAGACGATTTTGGTCTTTCCCTGTTGAGTAGAGAGAATATGCATTACAAGCTAGCCTGGAGAACACAGTGCACGTTTTACTGAAGAAAACAAGCATGAAACACCAAAAAATTTAGCAGGACAAACATTCTAACGTTTTCACACCAAAATTTTCGGCTTACTACAAATTCAAATTCCACCTACAAAGTTAAGAAATACGAGAATGCGTAAATGGCCAAGTTACAGGGGCCTTCATTTAGTCATCATGTTGATTAGAATGGAAGAAACACGGGCTTCTTTCGTGTTGTTGTTGTTCTATATTTATGTGATATCTTCTACCAGTCTTGTTTTCCAAAATCAGGCAACTATGAAGCTCTTCTCTTCCTTTTTGAAATTGTTCTTTCCGTCAAAATTTCGGACAAGTCTTAAATATTAACTCGTTTTAGAAAGGATACTTGGAAGTTCAGCAAGAAAACTCAAGTTCGCTATTACAAAGATTAAAGTGAAAGAACGGAGCTAAGTGGAGCTAATGATTGCCGCGACGGAAAACCAAAACACATCGGAGAATTAGTCCAGTTTTTGCGTATGTAGCATTGTGAGTCCTAGTTTCAGGGACGAGGTGGGTAATACTTAGGTAGTAGTGGTGGTGGTGATAACTAGGACGAGAATTAAAAGTCTAGTGTATGTGCTGACGCACATCCCTTCAAACCATCGCTAGTTCTGGACGGGTAGTGTTGAGTTTAGTAGTGAATTTTGTATTTAATGAATGGGTTGTTGAAAATCACGTGAAATGTTAATGGACAAGTTCGTGATATGTGTCCACCAATGTTTCTAAGAAATTCTAACCAACTTAGTATGCACTCATTAACACTATTTGCATGGGCCGCATTGTTTAAATGCGAAGCTTCTAGTAAGCTCTTGTCTGAGCGTCGGAACGCCAGCACAAAACAAAACTAGAATAGACAGGTTTAAAAACGTGTTTTCTCTTATTTGCTATTCAAAGAAGTTTTAAATATTAATGAAGCAAAACCAAGCGGAATAACAGATCTAATTGCTGCGGATGAGCATATCCGCATGACGCGAAAGAGAAAATAAAGTCAGTCTTAAAGACCCACTGCACTGAATTTTAATTGAGAATATTCAACGAAAGCAGATCGCATATCAGCTATAATATTTCTTTTTCCACTTTCCTTTACTTTAGTAGTTAATAATTTGACAATTGTAAATAGGTTTATATTTAGAAATGTTTAGGTTTATCATCAATGTTTGCTGAGACGATTGGAAAACAGTTATTTATTTTCTATTCAACTGAATTCTATCCAAGGGTAAACATGTTTAAAATGAAATAAGCATATTTTTACAGCGCCTTCGCAGAATTTCTGCTTCAGCAATTGTAGAGGCCCCATCAATTTCTTAACGGAAGAATACACGCATGACTGGGCGCCACTCACCAATCTTCGAACAAAGGGGCTGTTTATAAACAAGTCTGTTGGTGCGCAATGGGCAATGGGTCTTTAAAGTGCACTTGAGCATCAGAGCGTCGAAGGGGGGGGGGGGGGTAAATAAAGGGTTGTCCCTCAGGTATGCCAAAATGAACTTCATTGTTTTAACAGCCAGCATCAACAAAACTGTTTGCCTACAACTTAGAGGTAGAAAAACAACCCAGCCATATTTCTAGGTTCAATTACCTAACTAAAGGGGCTGTACAAGATTTTAGTAAACAAAGCGCGCGTGTCATAGAATTTCTTAAGCCTGCAGTGGGCTATCGAGTGTTTAGGCTAAATACATCTAAAAATAGTATCTAATCCAGCTGTATTATGCAGCATTATTTCTCACAAAACTAGTACAATTTACGGATTATGAATTCTTTATGGGGAAAAATGGCGACAAAATATTGTTTTTGCTTTAAAAATGTTTCACTTGCCGCTTTAGCAGGCTAAGGAGGAAAAAATGGTAAAGCTTTGAACATGCATCGTTTTTAAACAAAGGAAAAACTTTATCTAATTTTTCATCACGAAATGTGCAAAAATATTTAAATCGTGTACCAAACTTTTGAAATGAAACATGTCATAGAAATTGTTTGGGTGCGAATTGGCACGAGCCCTTTGGTGGATACTTGCTACAAAGGTGTTTCTAATTTTTAAAATTTGTTGAAGAGCATAGCGAAACTTACATGTTTTGTATGTAGGTTTGAAAATTGATTTTTGAACACAGATATTCCTAAGAAAAGTACCATTATGCAATTGTCTAAAAACGGTCCTAAAGGGCGAAATATTGAAGCACACATTTAGAGGATCAGAATAACATGAAAAAGATCGGTCACGTCCGAGACTAGAAACGAGACGTTGTAGACTGCGATGCGATCGAAACAGTGTCATTCCTCTACGGACTATATAAACAAAGGTCTAAGTTCGGCCCATCTTTAAAAATCAATATCTCCCCTTTTTGTGAGCACATGAGCCCTTGGGTTATGCTGCTTGTCACAAGCCAAACTCAAATAGGGATCTAAAACTTCAAATTCTGGTATATATTCGAGGCCCTGGATCACAGGGCTAATGGCCTTTTTCCGTAAATACTTTAGGACATTATAAAACCAAACAAAAAGAAATGCTATCTTGCAACTGAAGTATGTGTTTAGTTTTGTAACAGGAATGAATCTGAGTATCGACAGCTTTCGGGGAACATATTCACAAGCGTGTATAAAGTGTCTCTCCAAAGCTATACTTTTGTGTAGCTTTTTGAAAATGGTTTGTTTATAAAATTACAAGAAGAAGATGTAATTTCAATACAACCATCTTTGTACAAAATTGATATGGAGGCATATTCATCTGACGCTGGTCACACTAGAACTGAAACACCAGAAACATATGTAAATGGTGCACGTACGATACAAAATCTTCAGTGTCGTACCATTTTGCGATTTTAGCTTGCTTAAATAAAGCTCACAAAGTGATCGTCTCAATAAACGCTGACTCTTTTCGGTGGAAGATCCGTGGCAATTCTTCCACTGATAGCCCAAAGCGGCAACACTATCGCCGGAGTTTTCTACGCAATACGGTAGAGGTTTGACATTTTCATGTCCTAAATCTCCGAAAAAAACAGGCTATAGAAACTCCGCTAGCTCTGCCGATTCTTTTGAGCCGATCCCTAAAGATAACCTAAACTTCGCCTCGGCTAATAATATATTTAATCTGGATTAAGAAATGCTAAGAAGTAGAAACGTACGCATTCTATAATGCTATATTGCATCAACGCGAAGATTTTAAAGACAATTAACGTCTGCAATTGCGCAATTCTGCAACTGTAGCAAAATTAAAATCAAGAAATCCGTACGATAAGCTAATAACTTCTCAGATCAATTAAATTTAGGCTAGATTAAGAAACAGATATGAGCAAAGCTGCACCGTAAAGTTGCATTGTTACATTGNCGCAATACGGTAGAGGTTTGACATTTTCATGTCCTAAATCTCCGAAAAAAACAGGCTATAGAAACTCCGCTAGCTCTGCCGATTCTTTTGAGCCGATCCCTAAAGATAACCTAAACTTCGCCTCGGCTAATAATATATTTAATCTGGATTAAGAAATGCTAAGAAGTAGAAACGTACGCATTCTATAATGCTATATTGCATCAACGCGAAGATTTTAAAGACAATTAACGTCTGCAATTGCGCAATTCTGCAACTGTAGCAAAATTAAAATCAAGAAATCCGTACGATAAGCTAATAACTTCTCAGATCAATTAAATTTAGGCTAGTAGCAAAAGGAAAGGTTCTTGCAACATTAAATTCATCGTATGACGCAATTTTGCAGCTTCAGATCATGCAAATAGCAGAAATCAGTTGGATAAGCTAAATCGTTTCTCGGATTTAAATTCGTCCAGCGCGAACTAGAAAGTATACGAGAAGCCAGCATTTTGAAGTTACAATTGTTTCACTGGGGTAATGCATATGACCTTGCAATACCTCGAATCTACGGTACTTCTGCAAGTTTAGATTTCTTAGAATAAGAAATCTTCACTGTAACCTATAGTCACTCGCAAAATTGTATCACCCTTTTAAAAATCCGGATATTTGCCCCCTTCCATCCGTATCAATATCGTGATGGATAAAAATTGATTTCCTTTGCAAATGTCGGAAGGCAAAGCAGTTTCTGACATTGATTGGGAGAGGGACCAGAGTTGGCAAAAACAGCAAGTTTGCTTGGGCTTCACAACTTTTTAAATGATTGAAGATCTCTTTGAATTGAAATAGAATTACTCTGCAGTAGGCAACAGACAAGAAAACAATGTCTTAAAAATATATTGTTACATTTATGTAGCAAAGCAAAGGAAAGGTTCTTGCTACACATCAGGTCCATAGGATGATGCAATTCTGTAACTTTCGATTATTCAAATATAAGAGAAATCGGTAGGATCAGCCAAGTTTTTTCTTGGATTTACGAAAACTTTGTCTCGATTGTGAAAGAAAAGGCGATGATGTAATGTTACATTGCAGCAAAGGAAAGGTTCTTGCTACACATCAGGTCAATAGGATGATGCAATTCTGTAACTTTCGATTATTCAAATATAAGAGAAATCGGTAGGATAAGCCAAGTTTTTTCTTGGATTTACGAAAACTTTGTCTCCATTGTCAAAGAAAAGGAGATGATGTAATGTTACATTGCAGCAAAGGAAAGGTTCTTGCTACACATCAGGTCCATTATAGGATGATGCAATTCTGGAACTTTAGACCTTTAGATTATTCAAATATAAGAGAAATCGGTAGGATAACCCAAGTTTTTTCTTGGATTTACGAAAACTTTGTCTCAATTGCGAAAGAGATATGAAGATGAAGTAATATTACATTGTAGCAAAGGAAAGTTTCCTGTAACACATCAAGTCCATAGGATGATGAAATTCTGCAGTTTTAGATCATGTACACAGGAACACAGATGAAATCGGTAGGATAGGCTACGTTTCTCGGATTGAACTAGATTGTGTCTAGGTTGTGAATTAGATGAGAAGATGATGTAATATTACATGGTAGCAAAGGAAGTTTCCTGCGACACATCAGGTCCATAGGATGATGCAATTCTGCAGTTTTAGATCATTTAGACCACAGGGACAAAGGAGAAATCGGCAGGATAACTTAGGTTCTTTCTAGGATTGAACTAGATTGTGTCTAGATTGTGAAAGAGACAAGAAGATGATATATGTCAATGTCATATTTTAACAAAGCAAAGGTCTTGCCATTGTGTTAACCTGCACTGACGCAATTCTGCAATCCACAGGATAAACTAAATCATTTCCCTAATTTGAATATACTTAATTTGGATTATAAGGGAACAGTAGATAAATGGTTACAATGTTTCATTGTACAGACATGTAGAGTCTGCAATAACACATTTCTAGCTCATTTTGTTGAACAAAGGAACCCTCAGCATAATTCATGGTGGTACTACTTCTGAGGCGGCCAGCCAAGGCTTGAACTCGCAACCTTCCTCACAGAAGGCGAGAGCACTACCACTAGGCCAACCTACCACCAATGAATCCTCTATGAATCATGTCTGCAATTTGAACAGATCTATTCTGGATGGGATGGCAGATAAAAAGAAACAACGTTTAATTGAATCATGGTAAGGCCCTCGAGATAGACAACTTGAATCCCCAAATGAGGCATTTCTAGCCCATCGACAGATACAGAAAACAAAGGAAGCCTCTGGATAACAAAAAATAATCATAACAGTAGAAATAGGGTTCTACTGGATTTTGTCTTGAATAACAAAGAAACACCATAAAATGTTACATTGTTACATTGTTACATTGTAGGAAGCTAAACTTCTTCAAAGTGATTCGATCCTAATCCCAAAAATAGGGTTCTACTGGATTATGGCCTGAATAACAAAGCATTATATTGAAATGCTACATTGTTACATTGTAGCAAGCTAAACTTCTTCAAAGTGATTCAATCCTAATCCCAAAAATAGGGTTCTATTGGATTATGGCCTGAATAACAAAGCATTATATTGAAATGCTACATTGTTACATTGTAGCAAGCTAAACTTCTTCAAAGTGATTCAATTATAATCTTCTTTTGTTTCAAATAGAAAGCTAGGATGATCTATATAAAGTCTTGCCTTAAAAGCAGAATCCGTTACAACATTTCATTAGGTCAAGGCGAGGCTTTTGTTAATACTAGATTAACTAGAATTGAAAATTGAAAACAAGGGCATTAATGCTCAGGCTCTCTGTATTATGTCTTGGTGGTTTCCTTCCAGACCATTTTATTTCTAGAAACAATGATTCACGTCCAACAACTTAAAATTTTGCAGCTGTTTGCATCAGAAATATAAAACGGTTGGGCCAAAAAGGGTGTTTCCTGAGGGTAAAAAGGGCGTTTCCTGAGTATAGAAAAGGTGTGGCCCTGAAAATTTTTCCCAGACCCCCATCTTCATTCGTCCCCTCCATTTTCTTGCGACTGTACAACATAAAATACTTTTACATTTTTGATTTTGTTGAAGGTCCTGACACAACTCCATCCTTAGAACCCAGTTGTCATATGGCAAGATAAAATCTGGGGGGGGCTGTCTGAAACCAAGACCATTATCTACAAACATTTTGCCTGATTTTAAATGAATCTTTTGCCTGAATGAGGTAAATCTTTGCAAATTTTCAAACAGTGGGAGGCTGCTACTCCCCCAACCCCCAGGCCCCCTGGCTTGTACGCTTATGGTCAAGGGCGTCACCAGGGAGTGGACATGTCCACCCCAATTATCTCAAGGCGGTATTTATTCATAAGCAAAAATGGTGTAAAAATGGCTGGGTATACCTATCAGAACTTATTTCCATACTAACTCCACCCCACTTTTTTAGGGCTGCTGGCAACACCCCTGCCTATGGTGGCCAAAATGGTGGCCAATTGTGAAAGGATAGAAATGTGCAACATGTGTAACTAGAAATGTGCAACTAACCTGTAAGATGCAAGCAGCCATTATGTTGTCTGGAAACATGTTCCTGAAACATAAAAAAATGTGTTGTTATAAAGTGCTAGAAATCTCTCTTCGTTTGAATCAATCTCCGAAAGAATTAGGAATGCAGTATTAGTAAACAGGGGCCCAAATAAGGAGAGGCGAGGCGAGGAGAGGAAGGTGCCGCACTATCAAAACTATTTTTTAATCAGTTGGTCCCAAGTGGTGTCATTAGATTAGACTCGGAAAACTTGAATTTTGAATCATTACGGAACAAACCATAATCTGTTGGAACTTTTAAAAGAATGCGAAAATTGGTATCCTATTATTTATGATAAAAAGAATTTTTAAAGTCAGGTTAAAATATCGTTTTCAAATCTAGCAGAACATTGGTTTTGAACTTTTTAGCATGTTAGTCAAATCACACCACTTCTTCTTCAGACGATATGAATATTACAAAACTCTCAGTTTTCTTTCTTGGGGACAATACTGGAACCAAAACATAAAATGTTTGCGTTTGTGTTTCCCCTTGAAAGTCGTTTGAAGTTCGCGCAATGGGAACATCCATTAAATTTTCATTAGCATAAAAACCAGTTTTGCTAATCAGCATTCGAGCATGTACATATAAAACTGATCCATTTTGCCAGGTGGGAGAGTTTTGAATTTATTGTTGTATAGACGCTGCTTGACAAAATGATTGATTCAGAGATATCGGTAACACGAGACGTTTTCAAACGTTTTTCATTTCATACAAAGTCGTTTCAACCTGGACTTGCTGGAGGGATCCTAGTTTGGCAGGCCTATTTGGGAACCACAAAAGGAAACTTGTCTTTGTCCTTAATCTTCTGCCCGATCTTCTCCTGGGAGGTTACTTGGAAGCTAAGCCCCTTATCAGACATAGAGTTAATGGCTCGAAAACTTTTCCAGGTCATCGATTCGGTTGGCTAATTTTTGTGCTTCTTTCACTCTGGGACGGGATTTGATATAAATACATATTTATGACATGTCAAAATGGAGAGGCTTACTCAACAATAAAGAATCTATCCTTCTCGATTACTCAAACGAAGTTCTCAAGTGTTTTCGGGGTCACTCGACAGCTAAAGCAACAAAACACAGTGTGTTCGAACCATATGCAAACAGAGAAGGAACTGCGAAGTAAAAACAAGAGGCGTACCGGGGGTGTGTCGCTAGGCGAAGTTCCTTACACGCTGGAATTTCAAAATGGCTGCCGCGAAACAAGAACTTCTGCACGAAAATTTTGCTCTCCAGTTTAAAAGTTTTCTCCCGCATTTCGTAAAAGGAAAACTGTTTACGATTTTCTTGAGAAGACTAAAACAGCGATCAAAATCATTTAAATTTATAAGAAACATTTGATTACAGTGCAAATCATTGTTTTGTGTAGGAGGAGGAAACTGTAAATTGTTTATTTTCGTAGATGTGACGCAGCATTAAAACTTGAAAAGGTTGTGGTCAAACTTTGGGTTTCGTGATAGATCTTTCTGATATTTCAATAGAAGAAAGTTTAAATAATGGCAGTAAATACGAAGTATTGCTTCTATCTCGTTTTAAAACGCTAAACTTTAAAAACTTGATAACTTGAAGCAGATAAACTTGAAAGATGAAATATATTTATTATAAAGAACTGAGCTGCCTGCCTTTTCTCGCTGGGATCTTGCCAAAACTGTGTGTGCACTAAAAGTTGCAAATTTCTGACAATTTGACCTTATCATTGACTTCCATTTCTATGGACACGCTTCGAATTTTGTATAATATTGTTCAAGAACGCGACAGAGATTTTAGCTAAGGGTGTTTTGCATTTTACCTTGTTGAGAATCAAAAATCCCCACTGCGTTTAACAGTTCCTGTTTAAAAGGGGCAAAGAAATTAAAAGAATGCAGAGAAACATGTCAAATAAAAATTTCCTTGTTTCTCTTTTAAATTTACTCCCTTGGTTCTTAGGAAGCCAAAATCACGCAAACGAAATTCTTCCGTGACGGAATTTGATTGGTCTGGTAATAGCGACCAGAGGAGAGATTATCAAAGAAAGAAACTAATTAGGTTATCTTGGCAGCTAAGACACAAACAAAATGCAAAGAATAGAAGATTTTAAAAATGAATAACGGGAAAGGGGATCTTTGTTTTCTTTCAATGACTAGCGATAATCAGTGACGTAAAACTTTTTAAAGGAAAACGTGCTGATTTCAACAGCAGGTACAAAAGAGAATGGAATGAAATTTTTATGAAATAGTATTCTGCAAATTTTTAGGATTGTGTACGAGGTGGAAAACAAAACCATTCTATCTAGAATTGAATCATCCAGGCTTGGAAAGAATAATAATTCTATTTCTTTGCATTTCAGAATTCTAGGAATCTGACAGGAAGATTTTCTAGAGATTTCTATGTAAACAATATCCAAAATCCTTTTGAAAGGAAGTGCTGTGCTTTTAGCCAGAACAGGAACAAATTTTGTAAACAAATTCACAATTGAAATAGCCTTTAAAATGATCAGAACTGTGGCAATTAAATAAACTACACCCACATTAGAACTTCCTTGATATAATAGACATTTTTATTTTACCCCGTGGCTTTTATTTTATCACCATACTCAAAAACGCAGCAATAAATTGATTACATATTATAATAATATTATTAAAATCTTATATATCAATGACGAATTATAATGATAATTAAACACAACATTACAATAAAACATAATTAAATTAATTAAACAGTACATACCTCAAAATATCCAAGAAACTGTCCAATGGTCTAACAGGCTGGGTTTCCTTCGCATTTTTCGGTTTATCAGCCCCAACACCAGGTTTGATTGCAGAAACAAGACACACACCAATAACAACAGCAATTAATGTTGTCGAAAAATAATAGCAAACTGCTCTGAGGCCAAGTTTACCAGAAACACGAGCATCCAAACCGGACAAGCCAACAATCAAGCTAGAAACAATGAGGGGCAGAATCAACAATTTTAGCATGCGGATCAATAGCTCGCCTGGAAAACCTAATAAAACCAAAGCTGTGCTTCTATCAGGCTCTTGAAGTTCCTGGATCGGCTTATTGGAGGCAATTCCGACGACAAAACCCATGGAAGCTCCAAATATGATGAGTATCACCAGTAGATTTTGCTTTAGGCCAGCCAAGCATTTATCTTTCTTCGATCGTGGGGAATCATACTTGCCGTGGAGTTTCTTGCTTTCAGAGATATCAATCTCCCCTTCACGTAAATTGAGATCCATTTTTGTTGTTGTGATGATGCTGTGGGTTTTATCGTCTAGCTCCGTTCAAATCCGCGCCGCTTTTCTTTCTGATGATAACGTTGCTTCGCGTGGCATATAAAGAGAATGTAGTGGCTTCCATTCATTATTCACGTTAGCATCCGTGTCATGGCTCTAGAGTTGATGCTTACGATTTTGTCCCAAAATGGTTTGTTTTGTAGATAAGAAATTGTAGCACAAATTATTGATCACGTATTTTTAGTGAGGAATTACGAAATTGAAACGCTACTTATTTATTCATTTATTTAAAATGCGAATACACTACCTCCATATTTTCTTCAGATAATCTTCACAGCTTAAAAAGTCTGATATAAACGTCAGACATAAGATTTCTCATTTTTGAACAGAGTCTGAAGAAAAAATGGTCAGCATGTTTTGTCATCGTTTCACTTTTCAAAACAATTCTCATGTTTCGTACTAAGAAGATTGTGAAAGTTTTTTACAAGAAATTCAGACCCAAATTTTTTTTAAATTGTCACAAAAAAGTTTGTGGAAAATTTTTCCGTGAAACACACTTTTTAGTGAAAATGTCTAAAGGATAACTATGAACCGACAGTAATGCCAAGGCAATGTGTGCATCAAAATTATAAAAGTCTCAGTTTTGGCAACTTTCGAATGAGTGTACTATGCTTTTCTTACTTTCGGATCTTATCTGTGACGGTTTCTTCCATCTGATCTGACACTGGTCACCAGAAACGTTCTTGTGACCAGTGTCAGATACAACACTTAGCAAATGATTCTATAATTTAAATGGATTTATAATGAAGCATCATTTATTGGATTCTGAAGAGCTGAGGTGGTAAATTTTATGCAAAACATCGTCGAGATAAATATACCCCCAACAGTNGAACGTAGTCAATAGGGAAACCAAATGATTGGATCAATTGATGTCTTACAATACAAGATTTTTGTTGAAAAATTCGAGTGAGGGAAAATTCTTTATCTTAGCCTCTTACCACCTTGAAAGGCAAACCTGCAGCCGCACCTAATGCGGCAAATTGCGTAGCCTCTATTTTCACAGAGCAAATTGCTTAATGATTCATCTTATCTTGATGATTCAGTCAATCACTGTTGGGACGCAAATGGAAGCTTCGAACGGAGCTATTTTTGCTACCCTAAAGGCATCACAAAGCTACTTACTGAATTCAACGAAGACAACGAAGCTTTAAATCTGACTGTTGTGAAGTTTAGATTCCAATTTAGTATCATAAGCAAAACCCCTCTCGTGCACATTAGACAAGAAAGAATGAAATGTCACGTGATACGTTAAAGGGTCACGTTAAGGCCATGAGTCAGCCTCGTATGGAAACATTCTTTGCACGTAAAAGAACGTGCACAGGTCATAGGCCTGGGTCATTATCCCATATTAAGAAATAACGGAAACGCATATGGGCGTAATAGGTCCACCATCAGAAATAATAGTTCAGTTACTGAAGAAGCTGGAGGAAAGAAGAACGTAAGGTATAGAGTGCCACTCCCTGGTGTAGGCCAGTGGAGGGGCGAAACATAACTCAACTGGATTTTTCGTAACAGTAGAATAGAAAGTTGGATAGTCGTCGTAATAAACAAAGCCTATGTAAATAGTGCATAAATGTGTATCTATGTAAAACCTCATCAAAGTGTCTTCATTGCATTTGCCCTGAGAGAACAAATAGGGAAGGGAGAACTTTCCAACACTGACGAACGAGGATAATAAAGTCAACGAGGAGAGGATTTTGCAGAACATCTTCATGATGACTTTTCTTTAATAATTGATCTCGTAACTGTATGTATGCGTTGAAAGTTCAGTTCTTTCCTTGCTTCTCACATGAAAGATATAGGCTTCTAAGTCATTACCTCCTTGTAAAGTTTATGTTTTCCCATCCAACAAAAGACATTTATATCAATTATGTGTGCTAAACTTCATCTCGTGCACTGCCCATATGTTCTGCCCGTGTACCGCCAGTAAGCTTTAAGGCTAAACTTCGCCCCTTTTACAGCAAGTGTTTTAGCGCGAAAACGAGGCTCTATTATAAAAAATGAGCCTAAATTACTACAAAGCAGCTCCTTTGATATATTTAAATGATATTCTAGCTTCATTTGTACCGTGGGACTCTAGCTTTATAGATTACATTACACTGAGCTATGTCTTTAACTGCTGTGGCCATAACAATCGCAGCCGAGACTTCAATCGCCAAAACGAGGCTGAAGTTCCCGGATATTGCCCGTATAACATCGATATTCGGAATCAGCGCCCCAAAATTGACCAAAGCCATGTGGTCTCGTAAATTTCGCTTTCGGGGGACGATACCCCCCCTTCACCGCCTGGTCTATTAGCATGTTGTCAGTCAAATGACCTTGGTATCACGTTCACAGCACCAGTTTGTTAGCTCAATGCTTGCCTAAAATTTACACAATCAATAATGTATGAAAAACAGTACTTTATTTACTATAGAAAAGAAGAGCTTTCTAATAAAACATTGATTTTGAATCATTGCGACTAAAATGCATCGTTTTCTGGGATTTAATTGGTCCCGAATTTAGCTGATTTTGCAAAAACAAATTTGGCATTTTTCACAATCACACAAACAGCATTATAATTGCAATTTCTAGGATGCCAATACATAGACTTCGGATTTTTGTCCTAATTATTGCTACTAATATTTAATTTTATTCACCGCATGTTCATTGGGAAAAATCCTCTAGGTTTTCCTTCAAGCCCAGCTTCGAATCTTCGAATAGGGAAATTTGGTTGTCGGAAGATGGACTAATTCCGTCAAAGCCAAACTTGCCCAACTTGCCCTTGTATGAAGAGAAAATGCAACTTTGTGTTTGTCGCACGCTTGTGACTAAAACGCAGCCAGGCCCTAGCTTTGGGCCTTCTTATGTGATCCAAGCTTAACTTACAGTTTGATGTCAACAGAAATAGAAACTGACTCTACAATTCTTCTCGGTGATGCTAGTAGCCTGCGTGATACCGGGTATAGTCTGCAGGTAAAACAGTAATTTCAATAAAAATACGACTTGTACAAAGACTAAGAATAGTAACAACGTATATATACCCGATATACTATATATACCTGATGAAGAGTTAAGCTCGAAACGTTGTTACTATTCTTATACCCCATTCACACTTGAAGTTAAACCAGCTTAAACTAAACCAGGTTATCGAATGGGGCTTTCTAATTGGTCAATCAAAAAATCGAATGAATTTGATTGGTTGAAATCTAACCTGGCTTAAAGTAAATGAACGGAGATATAGCGATCTAGTCTAAACATAGCACAAAAGAACGGCACGCGCCACTTATGTTCCTATTGTTTTCATCGATCGAAAACATCAAATACAATAGGTTCTATTTACATGGACCCAGTCCCCCTAGCTAAGTTGCCTTTTAACCCCGTTGATTTACTTTAAGTAAAGCTGGTTTAACTGTGTCAGTGTGAATGCGGTATTAGTCTTTCTTCGTACAAGTCGTATTTTTATTGAAATTACTGTTTTACTAATACAAACGACGTACAACACGCACAACAACATTGTTTTTCTATAGTCTGCAGGCTATGATGCTAGATGCTAGTAGGTATTTTGTGAAGATTCTGACGAAGCTGCGTTTTGCTTTGTGACCTATAATTTCAATACGAACGTGTGTTCATTCCAAAGAATTAAGATTTTCATACTTAAGGTTCAGCTGAAACGCCATTCCAGAATCTGTTACTGTCTTGCAATCGGAATCTGATTCTGACATGTGCTGGGTAGGCATTCCTCTGGTTTTGGAGAAACCTAGAATTTTGGGTTTGATTGGTCATATCTTTGCAAATATCCACAAGACTACATCATACGAGGTATCATAAATTAAGTTGAAAGGTCTTCTTTCAGAATCAAGTAGACATAAAAAGATAGGAATCATGGCTCATCCTCAAAAACTCTCCAAACATGGGAACTTTATCGGGAACCAAGTAAAAAGAACAGAAAGCATACCAAAGAACAATGTCATTGAAACCTGCATAAAAGCATAGTTGCAAAAAGTCCTTGACCTTCCTCCAAACCTGGATTTCAACGTTTCAAACTTTCTCATTTTAAATTTTTGTCGAAATAACTAAAAAAGAGCTTTTATACCAAGAAAAGTAATGATTGATCTTCCCATGATATATCAGGACCGTTACGTGGCTTGAAAACTATGGCCCAAAGTTTAGAACGGGAAATTTAAGAAATGGTTCGCATTCCCACCAAAAAATTAAACCAAGCAATTTTTGGATGATATTTTTCAACAATATCAGTTAATCGCAAAGTGTTGTGGCCATGGTAAATTAACGGGGCATGGAAAAGAGGGGGTTTGGGGGCAACGCCCCGAAGAAAATTTTCGAGGACACGCTCTTACTCTGACTTCTCACCTTTTTACATAAACTTCCTCAATTTTTTGCTTAAACCTTCCTCCAAACCAGGTTTGTAGGTTTGTGAGGTTTTTGCATCTCTGCATATAAGAACCACAACTTTCAAGAACCTTCAGGCTAACATATTGTGGAAAAAATTTCTGAACTATGTGAAAATTGCATCAAAACTGGGAACTAAGATATTTCAAGGTGCTATTGTTTAAACCATGTCATTTCTAATGTTTGCATAGTACATGCCCACATGATAGCACTATTCTTAAATTAAAAATTCCAGAAATAAGTTTTCCGACTGGAATTTTGTTGCTAATAATAGGTTTCATTTTGCAGGTATGACGTAGGCTATGGATGAAACGCTGCTGACGCAGATGAAGTGATCTGACATATGCAAACACAAACGAGTGAATAAATGAATGAACGAATCAAGGAATTATTTCTAAAAATTGGTCAACCCAATACCATTAACGTGTAGCACCTGAATATTTGACTACATAAAAGAAGCCTGGTGATTGCTGACCGTTCATATGAGTCATTTATACCAGGAGGAAACAAGAGTTATCTTATGGGAAACCACTTCTTATCTTGAAAGAGCGAACAGAAGTACCTTATGAAAACCATACCAGGCAAAAACAGGAAAACACAGGCAAAAACCGTTATTGGCCCGTGAAAGTGTAAGGATTGCCAAAGTAGAGGAGCTCTGCTCTAATTCACATTCACAATAATGATATTTTGAAAATAAGAGTAGTTGGCTTTCTAAAGTTGGAGCATGGGCGTTAAGAAACGCGGTAGTTGTTCCTACAACAGTTTCTTCCTCCCTGTGTCCCTATGCCTGTGAAGATTGTTGTTGTTGTGCCTGGTTTTCCTTGTATCCCTGTGCTCTGATTAGCCCACAATAAGAACTCACTATTAAGGAAATGACTTACAAGAAACACCAGGCTAGTTTGTAAGGTGATCATAAGGTACTTCTGTTCGCTCTTTTAAGGTACTTTAGTTCGTTCGTTCTGTTCGCTATATTAATTCAATGCAAAACATTGAATTAATATAGAGGAAGCAAAATCTTTTCTGACGATAAGAATATCTTTGGTAGATCTTTTGGTGATATGATAAAACTTTTTATCTTTTGCCCCACGTCAATAACGTTTTCAGTCTTATAAAGAACTTGAAAAACCTGTTTTTGAGCCTGTTTTTTCTTTCTGACATTGATGACCAAAATAGAAGCGTAATATATAAAAAGAAATTAATCTTGTAATCATCAGTGTTTTTTGCAGTATGCTTCAAAACCAGGCAGCCGTAAAAAGAGCAAAAGTTTCAATTTCAAAACCAATCAAAAGATCAGCTACACCTGGGAAAATAATCTAATCAAATTTTGGTGATTTTTCAAACAGGAGTACTTTTTTGAGACACCCGGTATGAGTGGCTTTTATTCTTATACAAATCTTATACCGGGTGTCCCAAAAAGTCCTCCCGCTAAAAAATCACCAAATTTCGATAATTAAGCATATCCCATCCATATCCATAACATTTCTTTTTGATCTGTTTGTAAATGACCCCATTATCTTCAACGTGAAAGACCCTATTTTGAGCCGTACTTTTCAAGCGACATTGCAAATCTTGTCTTTGTGAACAAAATTTTGAGATTTTTCTTCCTCGTGAAGTCTCCAACGATAGTGTACATTTCTTTCTGACATTTATGCAGCTATCACTTTATTGCCCCAACCCCCCCACCCCGGGATAGGCGGGGCTGATGCGGGGCCATTCGCCTCCTGTTCACTGAAAATTTTGTCCCGGGAGCGGGGATACCCGGGGCGATTCGCTTCTCCCGAAAGCTCGCAGCTTTTAAACTGCGCATGCGCAGTAGCGCTATTTTCTGTCTAAAATGGCGAAAGGGATCTGGCAGCCTCAAGAATAGATTTCACAACTCCTGCGCAGCCAACCATAATGATTTGCTCTCTCTGTTTATTTTGATTTTGAACTAGTGCTCTCAATGGTGTGACTGAAATCTATTCCCCAGAAAGGCAAGTTACTTTTTTCACAAAGCTAAATCTTCTGTTTCACAAATCTGTCCTTGCTCTTCTAAACAGTCACATTGGAGTAGCTTTTCGTATGTTATTTTGCCGTCGCTGTTTAAATAACCTGATGAAATACACAACAAATGCTAGGAATTCCATCTATCTCCCGCATAACATGCCGGGGCTTTAAGCCGGGTCAAACGAGAGCTATCGCCTCCCATTCACAGAAGAATAGTGCCCCGATAGGCGGGGACATCGCCCACTTTCACTCAAGAAAAACGTGAATGACCCCGCATTAGCCCCGCCTATCCCGGGGTGGAGGGGTCGGGGCAATAAAATGATAGGTGCATTA
>REGM01000142.1:415481-427780 GCA_004194415.1 Aurelia aurita | reverse complement strand
TTTGCCGTCGCTGTGTAAATAACCTGATTAATACACAACAAATGCTAGGAATTCCATCTATCTCCCGCATAACATGCCGGGGCTTTAAGCCGGGTCAAACGAGGCTCGCCTCCCATTCACAGAAGAATAGTGCCCCGATAGGCGGGGACATCGCCCACTTTCACTCAAGAAAAACGTGAATGACCCCGCATTAGCCCCGCCTATCCCGGGGTGGGGGGGGGGTCGGGGCAATAAAATGATAGGTGCATTATGACCAAGTTAGAAACTTAATGTGCACAAAGAATTTAATCTTTAAATTGTAACCATATGGCCCTGAAAAGAGCCAAATTTGCCAATTTCTAAAAAATCAAAACGCTAAGCTACATCTGGGAAAATACTTTGGTCCTTGATCCACTTGCCAAAAGAAGAATTTTAAAGATTGGCCTTGTAATCAAATGTTGGTGTTTTTTTCAAATGTGAGAACTTTCTTTGTGACACCGGGTAAATTTTTATCGATTAGATGTTTGAATTGCTCACAAAACATAATTTTTTTGCTTGACCTGAAATTGTTCAATATCTAGCCACTTTGATTAAATAAGGCCATGACTCTTCAGGGTTGCCATGCACCAAGCAAGTACATATCAAAGAACGTAGAGCCTCCTTCTCGTTTACGTCAAAGATATTGTGTCTGATAGAAAACGGAAAAATAGAAAACCGATACACGAAAGCGATATGGAAGATAGAAAAAATGTGAAGAAAATACATTTCAAGCCACTCAATCAAAAGAAGGATGTAATATAGTCATTTACACTAGCATTTTAGAAGATTTGACATCCTATTCTGACATGACCTCAATTTTCAAGTTTGTGTGCCGATGCTATTCGCTATCACCGACATGGCTTTTCGATATACCTGCAAGACAACTGATTTTACGATAAAATACAGCTTCATCAGTAGTTTACCTGCGTGCATGCTACACATTGAAATTATACCAGTGCGTGTATTGCTCATTTTTCTATGGATGCTGTTGGATTACGCTGGATTAAGTTAAGGCTGATAACNGATAGAAAAAATGTGAAGAAAATACATTTCAAGCCACTCAATCAAAAGAAGGATGTAATATAGTCATTTACACTAGCATTTTAGAAGATTTGACATCCTATTCTGACATGACCTCAATTTTCAAGTTTGTGTGCCGATGCTATTCGCTATCACCGACATGGCTTTTCGATATACCTGCAAGACAACTGATTTTACGATAAAATACAGCTTCATCAGTAGTTTACCTGCGTGCATGCTACACATTGAAATTATACCAGTGCGTGTATTGCTCATTTTTCTATGGATGCTGTTGGATTACGCTGGATTAAGTTAAGGCTGATAACAACAACAACAGGTGCATATTGATTGATTGATTCATCCATCAATTGATACATCGTTATCACAAGATATCAGTGTATGTGGAAAGATCACTGATAATATACAAGATGGAGACGTGATCAATCAAGATACCCGCTACCCTAGCTTGCATTTCGGATTGATAAAATTTATTTGTAGAATTACGAAATCGCTGATAATTTATCTTGACTTGATATTCAAAACTTGTGTTGGCTGGTGTTTTATGTAGGCCCGATTAACGGCCAAGCTATGATGACTTAGCTGTGAAATGTATCAGTATAAACATTAGACACTTAGAAACCTGTTGTAAACCAGTCACGAAACATTTACTGGTCTTCGTGATCCTCATAATTACAACCAAAGACCTTTTGCATTTTTCTGCTAATCGAAGGGGGGAGCTCAAGATCGAATGAAACTGTGGCAAGTAAAAAGGCAAAAGTAAAAACCACCACCGCATAAAAACCACCATCAGGACGGAAAAGCGTCGACATTGTTTTTGTGTCAGTTTGATATTTTATATGCTATACTTGATTGAATTTACCTATACTTTCAGAGGTCATAAACACATGAGAAAAATCACAAACACACTTAGTTTAAGCAGAATTCGATTCATTCAAATCCAACCACTATTCTTGGTGCTATGAATTTTCAAAAATAGGAACATTTTTCTTGCTTACCCGTTACACCTGGTATCAGTCCGTTTTATCGTTCTGAAGATACAAGCGATTTTATGGAGAATTGTCATCCCAGAATCCTTCAACACAGGCATAAAATTTAACTGTTAACAATTCAGTTTCACGATACCAAAAAGTAGGTCAAAACGGCCTGTTAGTAAAGGTTGGATTGGCTCGCGAGCGTCCGCTGTCCTACACCAACAATAATCTACGTATGGAGGTACTTACTAGCGTGTGAGCAGCCCTTCAGAAAATTGAAAATCGGGAAAAAAAAATTTCGAATTTACTCTATTTTCAACATTAACAGAACAGAGCTTGATCAGCAGCTTGTTGAAAATCTGCTCAGACTGTCTCCACCGTTAGGTTTCAGAGTTCACAAAAATTAGGCCCAGACCAGATCCCTGTATCACTATCAGTCACCTCAAAATAGCTTGTGAACGTTAATGACGTAATGTTGCAAGAATGAGTAACTGTAACGCCTTGTGACTGAGCTTACTTCTCAAATCTAGATGAGTAATTCTTCTTTAGTGGAGATTGCGGATGGAGAAGAAAGTATTTAAGGCTCTAAGTTCCGTGGTATATCCTTCTGAAATCGCTTTATCTTTAACATATGCACTGTAAACCGAATCTGTTTCTGATTAGAAGATTGTTAATTTAAAATAAGACGTATTTTGAAGTATGGTTTAAAAGCTCCGTTTCATCGCAGGGCACCGCAGTTCCTCTTTTGGCGGAAAGTTGTACATGCGTACGTTAGGGAGCTGTCATTATTAATAACAGGGCATGGGGTGAAAACATTTCGGAAATTTGTGCAAAAAATTTTGGACCTCTGCATGCTAGCCATGGAAAGTTTCAGACCCCATTTAATTTTTGCAAAAAAAGTTCTGACCCCAAACAGTAAAACGTTTTTCTTGAGTGAGTAATAATGTCTTGTTAGCACTGAAGAAAAAGGAGAGGACTTAATAGACCGAAAAAACCAAGGTCTAACTTTTTAAAATAAACTTGAGAAATAAATAAGGACAAAATATACAGACTTAAAACTTTTTGAAAACATTCAAATATTTGACATTTTATTTTCAGACCCCAGCATAAATTCCTCTAAAAACTTCAAATGCCGACAAATTTACTCTAAAAAGTTTCAGACCCCTCTTTATTTGCTTCCACCCTTGCCCTGTTATAATTCATGACCGCTCCCTTATCCCAATTCTAAAGCTTAATTCACACTTGAACCGTCGTTCTTGACGCATTCCAGATAACAATGAATTGCGGCAATGCAACACAGTTAGATTAATTCAACTTTGCCGCACGATCAAAATCGCATCAAATGTGAATTCAGCTTAACGCGTTCCTACTCTAGCGTGCATCAAAATAAACAAGATCAAAGCACAATTTTAATTAGAGAATCCGTCACAGGGAAACCAGGAAATAATTGTTCCTAAAAATAAAATAAAAAACAAATTGTCTTTCTTTGTCCCCTGTGCGCTTCGTTATTTGTGTACCTTAGTCCCCTGTGCTCCGCGAAAGAGTATACGCAGTTTTTCGCGGAGCACAGGGGACTAAGGTACAAAAATGACTAAGTGCACAGGGGACAAAGAAAGACAATTTTTTTTTTACAAATTTTATTTTTAGCAACAATTATTTCCTGGTTTCCCTGTGATTTGAACCTAGTGCAGTCTGTTCACTCACCTGATGGGCAAATTTAAAAACTTGGTTCATCAACTACATTGCTAATTATTTCCTCGTGTTACATGTCGGAGGGGTCCAGTCCAAGTGGACACTGTTCTTGTAGTCCCCGGGGTAGTCCCGTTTTGAGCTGCCGTTTAGATCACAAAAGAGCATTATGTGTTACATAATTTTCCTTGAAACTATTTTTCCTCTAAATTTGAATTAAAAAAAATGCATACAGTAGCACAATCTTTGCACGCTAAATGATGGTTAATCCGATCGTGAGCTGAGAATTGTCCTTGAGTTGAGTAAACAGATTTCATCAGTACTCATAGACTCGTACGGACATGGAAAGATTTGGCAAAGTGCGAACAACAACAACAATATTAACAACAACAACAACACCAACAACAACAACAACTATTACTACTACTACTACTACTACTACTACTACTACTGCTACTAAAAAGTATTTTCATTATAGTTAGTTTTTCCCCATTGTGTTTTTTTTTCTTTCGTTAGTTGGTTTAGTTTGCTTGTATTGTATTGTTCTATTCTTTTGCTACCATGCCTTGTCAATAGGTAGTGCAATTAGCATTTATGATGCTGATGATGACGATGATGATGATCATGATAATGATCATGATGATGGTGATGATGATGACTACTACTACTACTACTTCTACTACTTCTTCTTCTACTACTTGACCACGCCCTTTGTCGGCAAATTCAAAGCTCACACCCCCCTTCCTCGAGCACCTTCGCGACGGCCCTGACCATTACATACATCAAGTGCAACTTCAACAATAATCTCTTTGTTGAAAGAGAAATCTGGAAATCTTGATGAACTAAACAGTTTACCTTATTGGAAAATCAACACTAAATTTGTTTGCATTTTTTTAAAACTCTTCGCGAAGTTTTTGGCGGGGCAATACACAGTGGCGTCGGCAGGGGGTGAACTGGGGTGGACGTGTCCATCCACCCCAGTTTTCTCGAGGTGGTATCTATTTTTAAGCAAACACGTCACAAGCATGGTTGGGTATACCTTCCAGAACGTAATTCCATACTAAGTCCACCCCACTTTTTTAGGGCTGGCAACGCCCCTGGCAATGCATCCATCGACTTTGGCACGGACAACGGAGCAATGAATTTCGTTATTGCTCTTTGAACTAGAACATAAGTGTTATTCATACAGGCTATCAGTTAAAGTTTCCGAGAAACTAATTTTGCACAATTACCACTAAATTAAAGGTGGAGTTTGATTCGCCTTCTCTTTGGCCAATGTTGAACCACATGGCCTTAGGCCTTTTTCATTGTCATAAACTTGTTGAGGATGAAAACAATATCATTAATTGTGTTCAATTTAGAAAACTCCCTCGTAAGTCTTTTATGCCTTGATAATAAATTCAATAAAAACTTCTAAATCTTAACATCGTTTTCAATGTTGTATTAAGTACCGCCAAACCACATTTTAATTCATTTTAAAGACCTGTCCGTGATTTTGTTTCTCGTTTACCTCGGATTATAAACTTGTTTCTTGATACGACGCCACTTAGGCCGTTCTTGGGAGTCTTTTTGAGCGAGAAGAAACCGTCGAGAGATCAAGTGTAGCAAAGAATAGGCCTACACGGCTTTGGCATTGTGAAAATTCAAATCTTTGTGTGGCCTAAACCTAGACAAAGCACCGTTGTTATACTGAGGGGAATAATATCAGATTTGTTTACAAGAAGTCATCCGAAACATAAGATTGACGTTGGAAAGTCTGAGGAAATATTCTTGACTGGATTGCGAAAGCGCTGAAACACAATTCAGGCCAGAGTTTTGAGAAATAACAGACTACAGTAGAAGACGAAAGTAGACAAAGTTTGGTAACTGCTTTAATTTTTCTGTTATTTTTAATTTTTTGATCATGAAGAAATGTTTAACAGGTCGCTGTTCAGATCACAAGAAAACTTGAGATAAATGCATTTGCTATCAGAAACTTGGCTCAGCCCATAGTACTGAAAGTTTCTTTATTGCGCACGAACATTTCTGCTTTTTAGTAGTAAAATGTTCTTAATTTGTTTCTTATTTTTCGGCGCAAGAATCGAGAATTACGATGAAGGCTAGTTTTTAAGAATGAAGGTTCAATCAACGATAAAGTCGTCATAATATCCGTGCATATAACTTTAAAAAATTTCCAGGGCCGTAGGAAGCAGCTGCCGATTTCGGGGGGCTTTTGTTCTCAAAACAATAGAGAACAATACATCTAATTTATACTTGTGACGTAGCACCATTGTTTTCAAAATTATTGGGGGGGCACGAGCCCCCCTGCTACCCCCTTCCTACGGGCCTGAAGTTTCTTACTGCTTCTCAAACATAACACCAGGTGAGTTTCTTAAATTTTCGGCCATCCTTGTTCCAGTTTCTCATGAACGAGTTTCTTGTAAAAAAATTGCGCTGGACAGCCCTAGACCAAAATATCGTATGGCAAAGGTTTTGAAAGCACTTGGTAGTATGATGACGCCCATGATGCTGTTGTAGGGAGCTGTTAGCATGCACGCAGCTTTGCGGAGGAGCGTTGAGGATGCACGTAGGCGGTATCCTATATCCGTGAACATACCTTTCCTCCCATGGTTTTGTTTACTTACGAATTCGAGAGGAACTTTCTGCTATAATTATGTGAGAGTATCCTGCAACCCATGAAAATACATTTCAATTGGTGGTTTTGTTTATGTGCACATCTAGCAGGTAGTCACATTGAAACCCATTCAGTCATAGGCATTGACTTTACAAAACCAAGCGAAAGTTTCATTGATCTTTTCATGAAAGCGCATTTGGCCCTGCATGCTGTGAGCTAATGTTTACTGCATATTCAAATAAATGCGGAAAATTTCGAACGCGATTTAAAGTCTGCGTTCTAATCCTTTTCAGTGCGGTAGAATGCAAGCCAAAAACATTTGATAATCAATATAATCGGCTAGTCTAAGCTTGCTACAATCAGAACAAACAAGCTAACAGCATAGTGACTAGTCGCAGTAAGCAACTGCTGATTTTGCCAAACATTCCTTATTATACGGCATTCACTTCAAATGAACTAAACCAGTTTAAACCTAAAAAGGTTAACCCATATGTGTTGAGTAATTCTGGTTTGTTTACGCTATATTAAAACTGATTTGACTTCCAGTGTGAAGGGCACTTGTTGGGCGTTCGCATAGAGACCGTTCTGTTCGTCTCGTCTTCAAATCGAGACCACGAAAGGCTGGCCGAAAGGTGGGGAAGGGGCACTCTTCGCCTGTACATGAGAGAAGAGGTCCACATGGGGCCTCGCCAGCGTGAACATAGTAAATAATTTGATTTTATTAGGTATACCCAACCATTTTTTATCGACCGAGGAGTGTATCACTCTTTCAAAAAAGCGTACGAGAATTTTGAAGAAAAAAAACAGGGACTTTTAGGGATTTTTGCAGGACTTTTCTTGAAAACGAAAGGATTTTTGCCACAGACGTACGAGATTTTTGAGGAGCGACATGCCCCCTCGATTTTTACACTATTTTGCTCATGAATAGACATCCCTTGAGAAAACTGGGGTGTCCCAGTCCAACCCCTGGCGACGCCTTTGTCCAACAATATGGGTAGGCATAGTTTCATATTGCGGCAACTGTAGTAAGGACTTTGCGGTAAATGAAACAGGTCTGTAAAATATACATTGATCTAAATGGCAATATTTTCAGCGAGAACAAACAGGGCCTAGGGCATTTTCTGATCTGCGAGGATGTAGCATTCAAACACCGGTATGTCAGAGGTAATGGGCAAAATACGCAATAGGAAGCTTCGTAAAGGCAGCACGAGAAAGGAAACCAATAGATCGGAAATTAAAACTCAAACAGTGTCAACCATATTTGAAGGAATTAAACTACAGAGAAAGCCCCAACCAGCAACCACAACTTGTGGGAATCTTTACAGTAACTGCTTCAACCGATAGTTTTCGAAATAGGATAGACGGGACAGAAAGACGACATATACAGAAGAAACTCAGACCCGGAACTTTTGCTATAACAATAGGAGAACAATAGGCTTTACAGGAGAACAATATACTAAAGTGAAAAAGGTGCTTCTTAAAGGCGGGGCTTTACTATATCGTTATAGTTTTTCGACCTGAAAAATTTTTCGAAAAAGATTTTCGACACGTCAACTTCTTTTCATATTTCCGATAGATATTTAATTACAGAACAGGAATTGTTAAGTATCTATTTATTAAGATATTTTGGTAAGCAGTTCTTAATTCTAACGCGTTATGAAAATTTTTAAGTTTGGAAAAACTGCCAAGAACATTGCAAGGCTAAGCTCGGAAAGAAAATTTTCCAAAATGCGGTTTTTACCCTTGCGTGCTGTTGTATCATGAAGGCCAACCGGGGGCCACCCATGCACAGCTTCGTGTTTGCAGCTAATATAGTAGAAAAAATTACAAAGTGATTTGTTAAAAGAGATTCAAAAGATCACGTTTTTACCAAATTCTTTCTTTTCAGAAGCAAAACTAAAGAAATAACGAAACAAAGAAGAATTTAGCAACAATTTGGCCGTAGAAAAAGAAAGGGAATTCAAAAACTCTATATTGATGACAGCCTCCTTTTTGAAAGTGAAAATGAATAACAACAGAGGAGAGGACTGGGCAACAGTGAAGCCTCGTATTGATACATCGCTGAAAAAACTGAAAACAGATTTAGAAGAACTGGACAGTTTGACAAAACTTTGTTGAAGAAGTTTATTAAAATGAGATCTGAAATCAAAGAATTGAGTAAAGAAGTGGCTCTGCAAGTCGATGAAGTCTGATGAGGGAATGGCAAAGTCGTCTCTTCAGTGATAGGTCATGTACGCTTTATGAAGTAACGGAGGTGACTGGTCAGATGGATTTTTATCAGGTGCTGCATAAAAGTGTACGCATAGTCGAAATACACACTTAGACCTGTCGCCAAGTTAAAGATTACGACAAAAATGTTATTGCTCTTGTAAAAGTGTTGGGAGGTCGTCAATGTTGATCAGTTTATTAATCCCGTAAGGCAAGGAGAAAGACTTCTTTCTACCGGGAGGATTAAAGCTCTTTGGGTTCTGCAACAGTCCAACAATTTATCTAGAAACAATGCAATACAAACTATTCATAGGAATGTTACATTGACAGTTCATTTGTTCAAAGTCACCACTTTCGTTCTGAAATGATCTATTGTTTTGTAGCATATATCTCCTCTAAACACCAACGAAAAAGGCTGAAAACTTTCATCAAAGTTACACATATAGTGTGTGGCCCTGACAGAAACGACAAGAAGGCTTGTTATAGTATGTCATGCCTGGTACTAGAAATGACCTGATAACTGGTCAACCCATACAAGAAAATAGCACGTGAATCATCATTTCTGTAACTATTATGTAGGAAGATTTCCGGATTTGATCGGGTTTTCGTGTTGTTTTCAGAAGGTTGCCCAGATTGGAAGCCATCCCGAGTTCGTTTAAAAGGATCTTTAATCTACAGGAAAACGACGCCAATATACCTACATCAACACAGTACTATCATGAATTGCAGGCGCATTTACTTTCTCCATATTGCTTTAAATGCAAAGCACATTATGCCAAATCACCTGCTTTCAGGTACAGAATATGTACAATGAGACTTAAGCCAATGAACTATCTCCATCATTATCAGCTTATACCGCATTCACACTGACACAGTTAAACCAGCTTTATCTAAACCAGGTTGAATTTCAACCAATCAAATGCACTCGATTTGTTGGATTGACCAATTAGAAGGCCCTATACGATAACCTGGTTTAGCTTAAGCTGGTTTAACTTGCAAGTGTGAATGGGGTATTAGAAGTAGACTCTAGAATTGATCTATAGAAATTTTGATACATTAATACGATCGCAGTAGTAGATATTGGTTTATAAGAAGACTCCTAAAAAATGTAGAATTTTGCAGACTTAGATATTTATAGCATTTTTTGAAAAATATGATGTACACAAATTTTAAACATGCACGAATATATATTGTATTTAAACAAAAGTAGAAGATTTAAAATGTACCTTTCCTTGTTGATGTCATTTTGTATCGATTCTTAACTNAAGGCCCTATACGATAACCTGGTTTAGCTTAAGCTGGTTTAACTTGCAAGTGTGAATGGGGTATTAGAAGTAGACTCTAGAATTGATCTATAGAAATTTTGATACATTAATACGATCGCAGTAGTAGATATTGGTTTATAAGAAGACTCCTAAAAAATGTAGAATTTTGCAGACTTAGATATTTATAGCATTTTTTGAAAAATATGATGTACACAAATTTTAAACATGCACGAATATATATTGTATTTAAACAAAAGTAGAAGATTTAAAATGTACCTTTCCTTGTTGATGTCATTTTGTATCGATTCTTAACTAACCTCGTTATTATTCTGTTATTGGTCTTCAATTCCTTCCAGGTCATCCATCGGAAAATCATCCATTTCCAACGTCAAGTCCTGATCCGGGTTATTTGATGCATTTGACTCCACATTGTTCGCTGGTCCGGCTTTTGGCTGTGTGGAACTGTTTTCCTTTTTCGCACTAGGGGTCCATTCGCGTTCGCTTTTCACCACTGGGGCAGGCCTAAAATGGAAAGATATTCAATCGAAATCCATTGTCCAGTACTATTCGTTGTTAGTGAATTACGAGTTCAAGACTGGATCCTAGTGCTGAGGAACATTGTCCAAAAAGTTGCCACTCGAGTAAAGTAAATAGCTTTAATTCATGCAGTACAAAATATAAAGAAAGATTGATTTCATATTTGAAATCAGGAAGAACAGATAACGTAAAAAAGTAATTTCTGAAAAGAACTAATACTTTCTTCACAAGCTTGAAATTTCAAAACTTTCCACAAAATCAAACTTTGTTTTCGATTCATCCAGACGGTATGACTTCACGGCAGCTTTGAAAACACGACGCCATCTTGTTTTGGTGTAAATCTTTAGAAAATTCTATAGGTGTCTATACGAAAATTGCAAAAAGTTGCATAAAATGGCCCATATATTCTTCCTCGCGATAGGAAGTAGGGAAAGGATAGGTAGCAATTGTCAGGCAGACCTAAGCCAATGAAATAATCGCACGAATAAGCTTTTCTTGAAAGCAAACGATAAATTTTGTCCAAGAAAGCTCTGAGAAATTTGCCTTTGCGACGATAATTTTGTAAACAGCGCCGCAAACTCCGTCAGTTATAATTTACTCGTGGCTTCTTTTAATTCAACCTTCCTTTTCGACGCTCGCCTATCTATCCGCTAGAGTTTTGGAATGATTTGAATAGCTTCCAAGGTTTTAGAATTAATTCATTGAACGAGACACTCTCAAAATCCCAGTGCGACGCTATGTTTTGTAATGGCTTCATTTACCACAAGTCTGATTTTTCGAGCGACAAATTTAAAGTCACGTCTGTATGAATTGAGCTCTCACAGAAGCTGACTTTTTTCAAATTGTATTGATTTTAAACGTTTGAGACAAACTATAGTACACATGCTGCGTCTTGTCCTTCGCTAAAACACTCATAACTGCTTTTAAAAATTCTCACTTCAAGAAGATTATCATTTTGCCTGGCAGCAATAACAAGGTTTTTATTATTCTACCGAAAAGAATCACGATTCTTACCGTGACAGTTGGTTTTCTGTGCCACCACCAATCTTGATGTTCTTTAAAAGTTTGACACTCTCGTCAAAATATTGGTTTGGATGATTAATACCAACATTCGCTCCTTCTGGTGCCTTTAAAATAAAAAAGGGAAGGATGAGAAAATCTAATTGCAGCGAAACTAGAAAGTGACCAATACCCGGTGTCTAAAAATAATGCAATTGCTTTTGGTAAAATTTCCAGGAAAAAACATTTTTCGGTATTTCTTGAGTGAGCGAAAAAGTCGTTACGGTTTTAAAATCATCATAATTGTACTATCAATAAATCTTCTTTGCGATGAGCCATTTTTGGACGTCTATAAATTGAAGAATTTAATGGTAATTCCTATTTGTTTTAAGTTTCATAATCCTAGGAGTATTGGTCTGATATTTAAATCAGAAGCATGGTGTTTCAAAAGTGCATCGACAATAAGAACAGAATCATTAGACTTCCATACAACGATTATGACTGTTTTAAAGGGTAATTTGTTAAAAGGGACCTAAAATAATTAGATAGAGGAACCACAGTAAGTTTAGCATATAATAGGTTTTTTTTTTTTTATTCAATTAAAAGATTTACAATAACGAATTACCTAAAAGACTACATTTAAACTACTTTAACTACACTACAGGCACGATACCACAGGGAGCAAAATACAATGACTACCCCATGGCAACCACACAAAACATGCAACTGAAATTATCAATGGCGAGCTGCAAGAATATGGTAAACAAAGTAAATACAAACCGTCCGCTAATTCACCCTCCGCGCGGACAAAAAAGAGGAACGGGGCGTATCGCTTATGAAAACAAAGCTACGAGGGACACTTCACCCCCAAAATAAGATACCGAAATCTCTAGCAAAGATTCTTCCTTGGTTTTCAATAACAATCAATCAAAAAAGAAAGAAATACAGGGAAAAAAA
>REGM01000142.1:403385-413673 GCA_004194415.1 Aurelia aurita | reverse complement strand
CCTTTAGACTCCTGTACAAACTACCTATACTGTCACTATTTCACGTGCAAGAAACAACTTAAAATCACTGGCACGCTTGTATCCGCGGCGCAATTGTAAAGTACTTTACACTCTATTCTTTTTTCTTCTCTTGGGCCTAAATAAATTCAGTTAAAAATCTAGGACACCGTGGTCTTTTATAAAGAAAATCAAGGAGGTTGGTTGAAATGCCCCCAAATTATCTATCTCGAAGAATGGTTCCATTTTGAGTGAACTTGCATAAAAATTTCCTCAAAAATGAATCAGTAGGGCTAACACCGGGGTTCGATCAAAAGCTTGAATCTTTTGTCGACTGCTCCTTCATTATAGTTTCATCATTATAATCATCACTCTTCCATCGTTCACACGTGACGAATTGCTCTTGGCATACCGCCTCAGTCACACAATTTTCTTACAAACGCTTTCCTCAAAGTACAATGTAGAAAAGCGGTACCTATTGTAGCTCTTGATAACTATTGTAAGTAATAGCAGAAGATCTACCGATGATAAAAAGTTTCACGACTAGCAAAAAGTTACACATCGTACCATGGGAATCACCAGGACCAGGCTGATTGCCAGTGATAATCTTCATGCAACTAAAAGACAGAAAATAATTTGTAAATCAATTCATCGGGTTTAAACAGTCCTTATTATGGACTGATGGGGCTACCGTGTTAAAAATGAGTAAAAATGAAATAAAATGAATGAAATGTACCATTTTTGTAAACATCATTTATGGTGTTCATTACTAAAATTAACAGGAAAGAGCCAACCGAAGTCAATTTCACGATAGACGTAGCAAAGTAGCAGTAGCGTACCTGTAAGGAGTATATGATGCTCTTTTTCCCTCTTTGCCATAACTGTGACGAATATTATAGGCATACTGCTTGTCAAACTGGAAGGGAAAGAATACATCGAAGTTAAAAAACAGGGCTACACGAAGGCCCTCTATATGTGAGGTATTTTCAAGGGGAATATCAATTTGGCAGCTCTTTGGCAAAAGTGTCTGGAATGAGCGACGTTTTCCTTGTAAATGGTTGATTCTTACATTCAAATAATTGAAGCTTTTTATAGATCGTTCCAAATTGCCTATTTCTAAATAGCTAAATAGTTTATGAAGCTGAAAGGAATTTTTAATGAAATAAGGGTCAAAGAAAAGAGTGGCGACGCAGAAAAGTATTGATTAAATTGGTGTAGTCTTCGTGACACACGCGTCATGACCGGCAACAAACATAATATAACCACAGTTTTCTAATCATTTCTAATCATTTCTCTCATTCTAGCAGAACTGTCCATGGGTTCAATGATCAGGAACTTTAGAATCAGGTCAAAACATCTGTGATTTCCCAGCATTGGGTTGCACTTATATAATGGAGGTTTTCGCGACCATCCATGTTCAAAATTTCATTTCTCCCTAAACACAGCTGATAATGAACTGATTTTCACTGAATAGGTGTATTTCATGTTGTACTTTGTGCCATAAAAATCTCATCAAAATCTTACTTTCAGAAGTTTTTCAGACATTTTTTATCGTGGGGGTTACTTTTTTTAGGCCCACCCATTAGCTAGGGACATAGCTAACTCTGAATGAAAAAGAGGCTAGATAGTTAGCAGCATTTGTGTTTAGAAAATCAATGGAAGGAAGCAGGCGAAGGCAAATCAAACATTGAAGAAAGTCACCTTATCGACGTCCATCATTTTAGTGAATTCTGATCGCCAGAATGTAATCGCCTCTTCCAAAGTTAGTCCAATACCCTACGAAATAAAAACATGTTAAAAGCATCATGTTACTCTGCAGTCCTAAACTCCAAGGACTCAATAAAGAAACTTCATGAACCAGATCACGTGTAGCTCCTCAAACCAAACCTTGTTGAGAAACAATTTGTAACGGAGTTTAAATGAATGTTTCTGGGTAAGTCGGGGAATGTTCAGATTAAAACAAGTCAACATTTTAGTCAAGATTCAGCGATTTCAGAAACGTTCAAGGTTGATATCAGTGAGGTCATAAAAGTTTAACGTTTAACCAAAAAGGCTGGCTGGCTGGCAAATAAAACAGTCACAGAGGTCTGTCTTACTGCAGATCATTTTCTCACTTGGGAAATTCAACATGCATATAGCTCATCATGGCCATGAAGTAATCGTATTTTTATGCAGTATTATAGCATATAAGAGAGGGGTTGATATCAGCGAGGTCATACAAGTTTAATGTTTGACCAAAAAGGTTGGCTGGCTGGCAAATAAAACAGTCATAGAGTTACTGCAGATCAGTAGTCATAGAGTCATATGTCATAGTAGTCATAGAAGTCATAGAGTTACTCATAGTCTTACTGAATCTTCTCACTTGGGAAATTCAACATGCATATAGCTCATCATTGCCATGAAGCAATCGTATTTTTATGCAGTACTATAGCACATAAGAGAGGGGTTGATATCAGCGAGGTCATACAAGTTTAATGTTTAACCAAAAAGGCTGGCTGGCTGGCTGGTTGGCTGGCAAATAAAACAGTTAGCGAGGTCTGTCTTACTGAAGATCATCTTCTCACATGAGAGATTCAACATGTATATAGATCATCATGGCCATGAAGGAATCGTATTTTTATGCAGTACCATAGCACATAAGAGAGATATACAAATTGAAAAGCTTACCTTGATGAATAAGCCAAACTGAAGCCTAGCGAAGTGCTTTATATGATGTTGTTGTCTCAAGGTCTCATGGAGTTGCCTCATGCATAAAGGATAGGATATTTTTGACAGCTAGAAAAATAAATAAATAGATGCTAGGATAAATGATAAAAACACCTCTGAACATGACCAAAAGGGTGTGCAAAGAACCTGGCAAAATATATTTACAGATAAATAAAAAAAATAAATAAACATGATATGCTAGGGTAATTTTTTTCATTTTATCAATATTTATACACGAAATTCCTTTCAGCTTGGAAAATTAACAAATTAACAACCTATTTACAATATTTGTTTAAGTAAAAAAAGTACTATGAATTGCTGCTCTACCACGTGTTTGGGTCCTGCACGTTCAAAGGTTCAAAAGATACCCTCTAAAATCTGTTTTAAAACGAGCGATTGATTCTTTCTTTCGAATGTTGTCAGGGATATCATTCCAGTTTTGACACCAGAGAAGTAGAAACTTCGCTTTGCATATTCTAGCCTAACTTTGGGAATTTGCAGATCTCCACGATTTCTGGTTCTATACCCTGAAATCTGGGATCTTTCAGTGAACTTATGGCGAAGATTTTCGGAACAAAGGTCATGCAAAATCTTATATGTCATGACTCCTTGGTAAAAATATCTAGAATGATAAAAATATCTCTGAGCATGACTAAGAGGGTGCGCAGAGAACCTGGCAAAATATATTTATAGCTGATGATTTGGTCCTCTGTCGACGTCTGCTCTTTTCTACAATTTTCAATAATTTTCTGTCAATTTTGGTTTCCTGTGAGCTACTGGGTGTCTCAAAGAAATGAACCCATGTTTGGAAAATCGCCAAAATTCGATTACACGATGAATCTTCATTTTCTTCTTGGGTTTAGTAGATGAAAGACCAAATTATGTTTCTACCGGGTGTCCCAAAAAGTATTCCTGTTTAAAAAATCACAAAAACTCGATTATCAAACATATTATAAAATTTTCTTTTTCATATGTTTTGTCAATGATCCAAAATCATGTTAAGATGATAAAGATTTTGTTTTAAATTCTTAAATTACACGCTGAAAAACATTATTTTGAGCTATACTTTCTAAGAAAAATAGTCAATCTTGTGCTAGAGCCAAAATTTTCAGATTTTAATCATACTTGAAGTTTCCAATGACAGTGTGCGTTTCTGTCTGTCATTTATGAACAAATTGAAAGCTTAATACAGTAGTGTCCCGCATATAAGAAACAGCCTTTTCAATTTCAGGTCTGACACGTTTCTTATAAAATGAGATATAAACGTCAAATCAGGGTGAAGTTTCTTATTAGAAAAATCATGTACTATCCATCAACTACTCTGACAGCGGCTCTGTGATTGTGATACAAAACATATTATTTTGATTCATACCTGTAAATGTTCACTTCCAGGAAATGTTACAATTACTCCAGGAAGGTGCTTTTTGCTTGGTTTGCATACAAAATTCTTGTTTTCATTTGAAGAGGTACAGTTCAACTCACCTGGAAAGCTATACATAACTTTAAAATAAGAAACAAGCCTTTTTCAGACCTGTACCTGTTTCTTATAAAGTGGGGTATTATTTTGAAAATCAGGGTCTGTGTTTCTTAAATTTGTGTTTCTTATATGCGGGACACTACTGTATGCACAAGGAAATTGATCTGGTAATCATCAATGCTTTTTTGCAATATGATTCAAAACCAGGCAGCCCTAAAAAGAGCTAAACTCGCCAATTTTTAAAAAATCACAAAATCAGCTATAGCTGGGAAATAATTTGGTTCTTAATCTACTTGCCAAAAAAGGAAATTTGAATATCGGGCTTGTAATCAAATTTTGGTGATTTTTCAAACAGGAGTACTTTTTTGGGACACTTAGTAGCTCCCAGGGGGGGTACTCATATATATTTAGGATAGGGGTGCTCAGGCTGGAGTACAAACCATCAACCCAAACAAATAATTCCTAGCATAAAAATTGACCCAAAAAAATAATTTTTCTTACCCTACACACCCAAAAAAGTAACAAATTGTTTGTAAATCATGCTTTTCTATATTTTGAGACCCAAAAAAATATTCCAGAGTTTCATGAACCCAAAAAAATAACTGTACAATTGACTGACCCAAAAAAATAACTTTTGCCCAACCCCCCTGGGCAGTAGCTATAGCGTATCCGTTTTATGGGCTTAGACCAAGGGTTTCAGGACACCGATTAAGTAATCAATAAATAAATATTTACTTTATACCTTGTTTTGTGTGTTGTTGTCTTTTTTGTTTTGTCTCTCCCTGCCTTATGAGCTCATGAGATGTTGCTCATGAGCTCACAAGGAAGGGAGAGACAAAACAAAGAAGACAACAACAAACAAAACAAGGTAAGTAAATATTTATTTATTAATTACTTAATCGGTGTCCTGACACCCTTGTTTATACTGGCAAATATGGCTATTTCTAGTGCTGGCCAGTGAGCATCCTGTGAAACTGCATAGATGATTACAAGATTAAATTGTTTGTTTTCATCAAGTATAGACTATCTTGGTTTTAAATTTCAGAACGGAATGCAGACCGTAATGCAGCACTATGAGTTATGACGTTGATAAAACATCCATCGCCAAATTTCTGCATCTAGTCAATAATTACGATGTCTTTCAAAGCGTATGATTCAAAATAAGGGTTTTCAATATGGAGAAAATGGAGAAATGTGATTATATGGTATTTAAACCCATTGTAACAGCTAATTATCACTGAGAGATAACGTATTGTCATAAATCAATGCCAAATAAAAGGCATCTAATAGACTGCTCATCACAATGACATGTTCTATTCGCTGGACCTCAAGACCCCAAGACCCCAAGCCCCAGACCCCAAGACCCCGGAAGTAAATGTAAATATTTTTCATAACGCAGTTCTTTTAGTTTCAAAGTGGAGGAAAATGAGCAAAAAGACAACAAAGCAATAAATTTTGTATTATTGCTTTCGTAAATTTTCAAATTACGTTATTTTTATGAATTATAGATTAAACATAACATTTAATACTATAAAAAGTGTGAAGTATCATATAGACTGAACCACAACATGAAATCAACACGCAAACAAGCTATGTAATAAAAAGTTGGAACAATTGCTAAAAATCTCCAACACTTCATAATTGTAGGCAACAAAAGTGGGTTTTCTATTGTGCATCAAGGCTTATAAATACTTCAAATTTACGATACTCTGAAATTTCTTCCTGAGGATTGCCAAATTTCCGAAATCCTGGTCGAATTTTTCATTGCAATGCTTTTTATATAAACCAAATAATGTATGCTTAGTATTTTTACGAGAAAACGGATTACAAACTTACAAGAAACCCAGTATTCAGATCGCCAAAAAATTAAGCCTGGTATCCACAAGTGTCACAGAGTGTTGTAGAGTGTTGCAGCAATAGAATTTTTTTATCTCTGCGACCCCTGTTCATTGCTCATATCAAAATTCTCATATTTATTGCTACTTTATGGAAACCAGGCTTGTGACTTTCACTCTTTCAAGAGACTGTTAATTAAGAAATTTTAGTAATCAAATTTGAACTGTTTATAGGGCCCATTTTCTAGATTTTTATTGTTGTTCTTTCTTTTTACTCATTTTGCTCGACTTTGATACTAAGAAAATTGCACAATGAAAAATATTTACATTTACTTCCGGGGTCTCAGGGTCTGGGGTCTGGGGTCTTGGGGTCTGGGGGTCCGGTGAATAAAACATGCCCGTCTGGACAGCATTAGATTCCTTTTATGAGGCCCCCCCATATTTGTACGTGAAGCGTTATTTGGCTAATTTACGCGCGTGATTTCGTGATTTTGATATTATCGGCTCGTGAATTCGTGATCAGAGACTCCTTCGTGCAGCGTGATTTGTTAAAAATTCGGTCGTTATTTCGTGAAATGGACTTTTAAAGCACGTGATTGATTGATGCGTCTTGATCGTTGATATAAACTTTTCTTACTTTCTTGTGTATTTTCAAGTTAATCACAAACCGAAATCACCAGTTCTTGGCAATGATTTGATTCTAAAGATACGAAGTGTATTTGCCAGTTATTCAAATAAAAACACAAACCTAACTACAGCATTCCTAAGTTTTTGCAACGTGATCGTGAAAATGCTGTTTTATTGTCCGTGATGGCGTGAAAAACGAAAAATTGACTCGTGAATCCGTTATCCAGGGGTACTATGGGGGGGCCTCTTTTATTTGGCATTGATTTATGACAATACGTTATCTCTCAGTGATAATTAGCTGTTACAATGGGTTTAAATACCATATAATCACATTTCTCCATTTTCGCCCTGGAGAGCAGAATTTCTCCATATTTTCCCTTCTCCATATCAAGGGCCTTAGGAAGAGTGTTCAGTAGGCCCAGATATGTATTATTCAGAATAGAAAACATACCAGGATGGTCTTGGTTGTATCTTTGTTGTTTTTCTGTTTTCCTTTGCTTTTCAAACGACATAAATCCTTCGTTTTCGCGAGTTTAAATTCAGCCAAACGAAACCGTTGCCAAAGCGAGCAGCCATTAGCGATAACGAGGGCTTTCCAAAGTTCCGAAAGAAAAAAGAAGTGGTCAAATGGCCGGAAGGGTGGGCGAACCCGTTCGAAGCCGGGGAACAGCGAACTGAACCCCTGCTAAATATGCGATAACCTTCCAGTAGCGGACCACGTATGTATAAAGCGGCGCTGAGTAATTAGATGCTTTAAAAAAGTTGACTGTATCTCTTGCGGGTGAATATTTAGAAATCGCATGCGCACACCTGCAAAATATTCACCTGCGTTCCTGCTTGTGCAATGGGGAAATCCTGCAAGCCCTTCTACACAACTGATAGAATGTTTGTGATTTTTCAAATGCGTCGATTTCTTTTTGGGACTCCCGGTATGCTAATTGGCTCTTGTTCTCTTTTAATAATGATGTGGTATCGAATAAGGCCCGGAACATACTACTCCGTTTGCGTTAAAGGGAGTACAAAGACCAGCAGCCTTTGCCATCGTTTGTTTTTGTTTTTGTGAATTTCGTACAGTCAGTTATGCTGGAAGCTGTGCAGAGCAAGTCGCTGACTGTGCGCAAATCATGCTGGTCTTTGTACTCCCTTTAACACTAGCATTGCAAATTAAGCTTTTGAAAAAGAATATTAAAACTGCTGATATTAGAGAAATCCAAACAATCGGGCGCTTCAAACAACAATTAAAAGCGCACCTGAAGAGCTGAAAACGCTGACAATACATTGAAACACGACCCCCTGGAAGATCAGCCCATTTTATCTTAGATTTCTTCATCATTAAGGCTGATTTACAGTCCGTGGAATTTTCCGAGCGGGCGGAATTTACACAATCAAAAGTCATTCAGCCTTAAATTTCTATTCAATTGCAAAGCGACATTTTCTGTCGTAAACAAAAGAATTTCCGCCCGCTCGGAAAATTCCACTGACTGGAAACTGGCCTTTAGAGGAAGATGTATTATGATTTTATCAGAGTACTGCAATGATTAGCTGAAGGGTGATATCGAGTATAAATAATAATAACAATGATGATGATGATGATGATGATGATGATGATGATGATGATGAAAATGGAGCCAAATGAAAGCGGATCGTTTTTAATTAAAAATGCAAACGCAATGTAGTAAATTGAACGTAGCTCAAAAAAGTAGATACCTGAAACACAACTCCAAAAGAGGATATTATTGAATAAACGTTGGATTGAAAATACTCACAGAATCAACTTGATCCAAAGTAACCTTGTCTCCATTTGCTGAATTCCTCGTCGTATAAGTCTCCCCAATGTATGTTGTGCTATAAAAACAGGATAGCATCTCACACAAGATTTTACAGTGGCACAAAGACACTCGTGACTCTCCCAGGATGGACATTGGAAAGAGAAGTTTTGGCTCATAATCCATGCAATTCTCTGTTTAAAAGCTATGTGAAAGTGTCCTTTAAAGCTTGGTTCACACTACCGGGTGAGCCAGAAGCAGTTCCCACTTGAAAATTCATAGCACCAAGAGCACCGGATGGATTGGAATAAATCGAATTCTGCTTGATAGCTGAGTGATTGAAGTATTTTTGTGGGTTTTCTCGCGTTTTTATGAGCACTGAAAATATAGGTAAATTCGACTTCACAAAAATTTATTTCTTGCGAAATGCCAGAAAAGGGCCTAAAACACTTGATCAAATCGTAAAGCAACTCCTCGCACAGACAATAAAGAATGTACATTTTTTCACGGTAAAGATATATCGTTTGCACATTTATTGCCATGGGATTGAAAACTCCAGTATATGTTTGAAAATCTATTCTTTTAACTCTTGAGAGAGATGAAATGCCCTTGCGTATTATTATTCTGTGTGAGGAGATTCCTTACGATTTGATCAAGTGGTTTCGACCCTTTTTCAGGCATTTAAAAAACCAAGAAATGTTCGTAAAGTCAAATTTACCTATATTTTCAGTGTTCATAAAAATGTGAGAAAAATCACAAAATTACTTCAGTATTTCGCCTTTTAAATAGAATTCGCGTCGTCCCAATCCATCCAGTACTCTTGGTGCTGTGAATTTTCGAAAATGAGAACTTTTTTCTGGCTCACCCGGTAGAGTAAAAGCGCGTTAGAAATGCGACAGAAAAAAGCGTCGAAATTATTTTCGCCTCCCTTTGAGACTATTTCGGGTTGCGATAACGTAAATGGGTGGAATAAAGAGGTTTTCATTCCATTTAGAAGCGATAATTCGTTAAAAATGCCTTTAAAATGAGTTTTAAAAAGCGTTATCCCAATTCTACTCTTGTTTGAACAAAGTCTAAAGCGTCGTTTTCGTGGACAGCAACGCATTCTTTGGTCGCCAATCTGTGATCAAGTCTTTTAAAAGCACGTTCAGTTGAGGTCTTTCTAGATTTGGAACAACTTGTCACCAGATTCAAGGGTTAAAATTTGTCAAACTGCCATATACTTTGAGAATGCAAATAATCATCTTTCGTACCAACAACAACAGAATTAAACAAAACATCGCAATAAGATACCTGAGATTTTTCAACATTGGCAAAATTCGTTCGTCTTCTTCTAAATGTGGCAGCTTACGGTTGGTCAGCTAGCAAGGAATTTAGAAATCAGTATGACCGGTATGCCATTTGCTTACAAATATGTAGTTATATCAGAGGCGTCAACAAATTATTCAAAATCATTATTTGAAAGATCATAGTGCAAAAAAGACCATCCGCCAGATTACAAGCGATTTTATAAAAATGCCTCATCTCAAAATCCTTCAAACCAAGCCTAAAATCCTTGATCAAATTTGCTAGCAATCCAGCTTCGTCATAATAGAAAATAGACAAAAAAGGCAGGATGACAGTCCTAAGCGGCTATTATGCAGCAGCCTCTTTATATACCGGGTGCGCCAAAAAAAACTATTCACGTTTGAAAAATCGTAGTACCTAGAGTACTAAATGGATTTGAATGAATTGAATTTTGGCTGATAGCTGAAGTACTGAAGTATTTTTGTGATTTTTCTCGTGTTTTTATCAGCAGAGAAAACATAGATAAATTCAACTTTACGAAAATTCGTTTGTTGCGAAATGGCTGCAAACAGGCCTAAAACACTCGATCAAAT
>REGM01000142.1:366359-403107 GCA_004194415.1 Aurelia aurita | reverse complement strand
GCAATGTCTGTGATGCAATGAAAGATTATTTCGTCATAAAGGCTCATGGGAAAAATACCAGAAACGACCAACATGTAGTAAAGCTACCTCAAGTAAAGACAGAATTTGGACGCAAAGGTTTTTATTATCTGGCTGGAAAGGAATTTAATGATTTGCCACTCACTGCCAGGAAGACTGAATCAAGACTTCTTTTTAGACGATTTTTAGAAAAACATTTTAACATGTAAAACTACTTTATCTTTGGTTTGGACTGGACTCATAAATATTTTTAGATATCTTACTTTAAATTGTAAATGCTTAAGTTTCAGGACCCTAATGATAACAGTATATCTTGTACTGATAGGTTATCCTGTTAAAATATTCGAATATTATTATTATTATTATTATTATTATCCAATACTCTAGGTACTACGATTTTTCAAACGTGGATAGTTTTTTTTGGCGCACCCGGTACCTGGTAAACGTTTGAGCGACAAGATAGACCGATATAATTTGATTATAATAGCTGTGGTGCTAAATTGCTAGCAAATTTGATCAAGGATTTTCGGTCTGTTTTGAAGGGAGATGAAGATTTTTGTAAAATCGCTTCAAATTTGATAACACTGCGACCGATTTTGACAAAATAAATCTTCTTATCTAAGTTGAAATTTTAGCTACAGAGGTACTATCAGTTTATAAGAAGCTGATAAATGGTTGAGACATACAGGCTTTCAAACGTCTATACATTTTCGACTCATCTGGAAGAATGGAAGAAGTTCACTGTATTACTTACTACGAGTGCTTTCGATAGTTGACTCCTGTAGGTGCTGACAATGATCGAAACCAATTCTCCCCTAGGGATGTATGCAAGCCCCTGTAACAAATGACATACAAAGTTAGATGGTAATATAAACAGACCAAAATGTACATCGAACTATAGTATCACGGGCTTTAGGAAACTCTTAATTAAAAATTAGATTTTCCGATGATACATGGAGTATTTTCTTCTTTTTTATTTCAATCGTGATACATCGAGGGTGAAGCGCGTGACAGAGTGACGTGACGGAGATCCATAATGCCACTCCCGTTTGAGTGGCATAATGGCTCTAGGTCACGTCACTCTGCCACGCGCTTCGCCCTCGATGTATCACGATTGAAATAAAAAAGAAGAAAACACTCCATGTATCATCGGAAAATCTAATTTTAATTCAGAGTTTCCTAAAGCCCGTGATAGTATCAGAAATTTCAACAGACACGTTTTGGAAATCCTTTAGGGGCTGTTTGCGAAATGGTTGATCAGCTGTCGTCCGACAAGGATTGTATTTTCAAATTATAGGGAAACAGTTAGGTCCTAAACATACTGCAAATAGCCAAGAAGCAGAATGTGATCCTGTGTGACATAACTGTCTAACAATATCAACTTCCCAGTGGATATTTGAGAAAGCAATGGCGTGTCGGATCATGTCGGATGGACAACTGATCAACCTTTTCCCAAATATCCTTTTCATTTGTGAAAAAGATTGTAAACCCAAGGGGAGAAAGGATCAGAAGGTTTCCTAAATATGTATGAAGAGATAATCGTAACAAACAGCATGCATTTGAAAACTCCTAAATGATAACTTAAAATATTAGCAATAACAACGAGTAACGTGGATAATCAGATAAGCAAACGTTGGGAAAAACCTTTGTCTAGTTTTGCAAAGCTTTCACAGAAAGAGCTACTCAAGGGTGTTGCAAGCCATCAAGATATTTTTTATCAAAGTATGGTGGCGTCATAAATGTTTTCAAATTGCACTGATGTCAAAAGCATAGCAGAGCTAATGTTTCAAAGACATTTTAGTAGATATGATTAATATAAAAATTTAAGAAGACTCATGAAACCTTTTCAAGATAAACTCGTCGTCCTTTTATGAGCTCCAAAGCTTCAATGAAGTTCACCTGAAAACAGTAGATTTAGAAAAAAATTGCCATAAAAGTATAAATTGGATAACTTTAGAAGTAAGAAGAGAATTCACGTACTAAATTTTTATATCTTTCATTTAAGAATGCGAGGGACTTTGGTGTGCGAAATTGATGTTCATGTGGGCTTGTTACAAGTCTCTCTCTTGTCAGCACAAGACGTGGAATATACCATGTGAGTGAGCTAGCAGAACGAGGGAGAAGGAAGGAGAGAGAGACTTGTCAGATTAGGAAATCGAAATCGAGACCCTAACACAAGGAAATGTATACTTAGATTTAATATCTATTATGCTACGATACGTGCCGCTCATTTGATTGGTTTTCTGCCTACATCAAAGCATTTGCCGGTGGACAGAATTTAGTCCGGCGTCTGTCTGTGAACGAAAGAGTCTCGTTTTAATTTCTTAATCGTACAAGTCTCTCTCTCTCTCCGCCTCTCTTTCTCCCTCGTTCTGCTCTGCGTTCATCCTTCGCGTCTTGTGTTGACAAGAGAGAGATTTGTAGCAAGTCCAATGTTCATGGTAACTCGTAATTGCTGTCATGCTTGAATCTCAGTTGAGGCACCGGGTGAGTAAAAAACAGCAATTTCTTTAAAAATACGACTAGGTACGAAGACTAAGAATTGTTACAACGTTTCGAGCTGAACTCTTCATCAGGTATTAAACGTTTGGATATTGTGAGGAGTTTTTAACATGGAATATACAATCCCGCTGTAGTTCAGCTAAGTTTATCACCAAGATAATGGCTGCTAACAAGCAACAACAACAACAATAGTCGGTGAATTTTTTCTCACAAAATGGTTGTCAAGTTTTTTTGATTGAGTCGAATTAAGGTGGTAGTGATGAAGCATAAGAGTCAAATCTTTAAAAAGGCTTATGTAAATGGCTATTACATCTTCCTTTTGATTGAGTGGCCTGAAAGAAACTTTAGCTACTTTGCTATAATTCTAATGTTGGACTTTAGTAAAATCTTGAATATTTGCAGAATTAGTGGGTTTTCTTTTTTGGTACTAATTCAAGAAGAGTTTAAAAAAAATTTAAACCACCGTAATTTCTAAACTTTTTGAGGAAACAGAATAATTTTCAAGAAAACTAGAGTTTATGAATATCTACAATATGGTATCAAGCACATGTCTTTTACTCTTCTGGTCTACGATTTAGAAATTTGATAACGTCACACCTTTAAACGAGTTGAAATACAAAATACGCTGTAATTTCGACAGTATTGAAGATATCAGAAAAAGTCCAACTGTAGAATTATAGCAAAGTAGCTAAAGTTTCTTTCGAGCCATTAAGTCAAACGAAAGATGTAACACCCATTTACAAGCCTTTTCAAAGATTGGACACCTACTGTATGTCTAGTGATCATCAGCAACTTCTGTAAGGAAGTTCTGTAGCTGAAAGATCTGACTCACTTGGCAGGGAAGTTAAAAAACTATGGACCATAACTTGACTTTTTACGAATTTTGTAACGTAGCTAATACAAGGGATTGGTGACTGATGATAGGTGGAGAGTTTCTAAAGAACCAACCTCGTTCCCAGGGTGTTCTTACGTCATACGCTAGTCACGAAGCCGAGTGAACACCCTGGTACACTTAGTCCCAATCCGCCCAAAATAAGGGCGGATTAGCAGCCATTATGGATCTGCGGTTGGCAGGGTAACGCTCATTATGTGACCTCGATTCCAAACAACAGAGCAACATTGTAGTGGTTGTTGCTTAGTGACTAGATTTTATTGTTGTTATTCGAATAATTAGTAAGATTTTGAGAAATAGGTTGTATTATCTATTGTTTTCGAATAGCCTATCAAATTGCAGAACGGCCGCTTGTATCCCAGAGTAGAGGTAGAGCAACGAACTCACTCTGGGGACGAGATTGCTAAAGAAAAATATCATAAGAAAAATCTGTAGTCTTACCTTGTAATAATCTGTATTCATAACTTTGTCATTTGTAAGATCAAAGCCAGAATCTCTCAAGAAATCACATTTTTCTTGCTTCTCTTCACTTGAAATCTAAAAAGATGTGCAAACAAATAAACAACATAAGTAGCGTCTGTAAATCGAGCAATACATGTAGACCCCATCTAATTGGCTGAGACGTGAATCATGTATAAGTTAGAGAATGTGTTTTTCTTGAGCTTGTGTGAGTACATATTTGACTATTATTTTTCTGCATTTTTTATATTGGGTTTGTCACTATAGATATGTCCAAGAATTTAAAGTCTGCAATGTGAATCAGTTGAAATGCTCTATCTCGTTCCTCTTGGGGAAGCAGAGGAAATCTTTGAAGAGAGGCAATATGATGGTTAGGTGGTAGGCTGGCCTAGTGGTTAGCACTCTCGCCTTCTGCGAGGAAGATTGCGAGTTTGAGCCCTTGGCTGGCCACCTGGGGGTAGTACCACCGCTCTTCCTGAAAAGTTCTGTATGCTTCCCTACTCAGAGAAAAGTTTAAAGTCCTTGGGATTAGTTGCCAGTACGGGTGGTCTGGTCGGCTTCGGTAATGGACTCCTTGTGGGTCCTTTGACCAGACGATATGCTAAAAAATCCCAATAAAAGTTCAAAGATGAGACATCGGCGGTAGAAGACGTTTGGATTGCTTTTGAAAAATGTTGTGGTCATAGGTTGCGGTTATGAAAACATCGCGGCTAATTTAATCTTAATAACTGCAGCCTATGACCACATCATTTTTCAAAAAGCAATCCAAACGTCTCCTACCGCCCACGAGCCCACTTTTCAAGCTGTGCCGGGTGAGTCAGAAAAATGTATCTATTCTACTGTTTGAAAAGTTATGCTCCGAAAACCATCTAACCAATTCATAAGATTTCCAATCCTTCGTTTCAATTGGACTTTGACTTAATTTTTGATATTTTTCTCATAGTTTTAATGCTTTACTGATCACAGAAGTCAGTTATTAGCCAAAGATCACTTCCCTCAATGCACTCAAAAACTGTAAAAACGTGCTGTTCTCTCTGATAGAAATTTTGAAACAAAACGTTCTTTTCAATTTTGAATATTTATTGGAGAGAATGTTTACATTTTATCAGTTCCGTTGTCATTATAAAGCAAAGCAATACTCTATTCTATGCCAAAAAAATTTGTTTGCTGTGCTAATAGTTGGAAAGTGAATTACATAGAACCAGCCACATGGGGAACCAACTTTCGAGAAATTCTTCACTCGAGAGCAAAATTGTGCATTGTGCATTTTAAACTATAATTTTTTTTCCAAAAGCCTTGTTATGAAACTTAACAAAACCCTCAAGAAACTCTGAGTACTCAAATAATCAAAATTTTAAGAAACTTTAAGTACTGTATAAAGATACGTGTCAGTCAGTCAATTGAGTTAGTGGTTTTTTAATCGATTTAATAGTTTTTACGGCATGATTTTTCAAACAGTGGATAAATTTTTGCGACTCACCCGGTAGTTTCCATCAAATGTCCCAATAAGTCCAATAACAGAAAGAAACCATGATAGTAAATATTGTTGAAAAATTCCGATACTTCTTCAAAAACAACTTACAGGTTTGTAATCAAGATTGTTTAGCTGTAGGAATTTGTCAACTTCTTGTGCTGGCTCTTGTTGAAATCGATACCTGAAAAATTGAGATTGGCATTTTGTAGAATACCACACACAAGTAACTCTTTAAGAATATTTACGTGGGGTAGATTGGCATTTTGTAGAATGCCACACACGAATAACTCTTTATGAATAATTACGTGGTGCAGTATCAGCATTTGCCAAAATGCTCTATCGTGAATTATGCACCAATTTGAACGAAATACAAATCATTTTATAGCAGAAAGCGTAGAAATTTATTTCACTAAAATCGGACACACGATTCTAGAGTTACGGGTTTTTTGCCTGAGAGTCATTTTAAACATACAATATTTTGATAACGTTTTCCCCAAGTTGAGCCCAGGGGGGGCACTATGTATATTTTGGGTACTGGGGACGTGCCATCGGGAAGGGTATTGATTTTCATGATTTTGGTATAAGGAACGGTATCGATTTTCGTGATTTTGGTATAAAGAACAAATAAATAGGCCATTTTTGAAAAATTTGGTATAAAGTCGGGTATACTTTTTCGAAAATTTGGTATAAGGTCGGGTATACATTTTCGAAAAATTGGTATAAGGAACGGGTATGTTTTTGGAGCTTCGATGGCATGTCCCCAACCAAAATCTGGTAAAGTGCCCCGCCGGGAGTTGAGCATGATCATCCTTTGAGGAGGACAACCTTTTGACAAGACAAACATGAGCGTTTCATGTGTGGATGTATATGGGTTGCTAGAAGGTAATTGATGCAATTGTCATGTTATCAAAGCTGAATACAAGATGAAATTTGGACATAATTTTTCAAAATAGCTTCCAAAGAAAATCGTTCGAACTCTAAAATTAAAAAGATTGTCATGACCGAAATTAGTGCAATAAATTTCTCCATAAGAAAGTGCTTTTGCTTCAAAATGGTTGGTAATTCATTAAAAATAGTGCACAGTTTGGCAAACGCCGATACTGTACATCATTTTGGGACACCTGGCATGAACAATTCTTTCCCTGATAAGCGTATTATTCCAGTATATTTCAACCAATTTCGACATCGTGGATTGGCTTGTGAACTTTAGTATGAAGTGATAGAATTTTGAAAATAATCCCAATTGTTTAACTCAGATACAGACACAGTGTTTTATACTTTAGGTTCTTTACTTGTGATGTGTGAAAGATATTTTCTTAAATTATTCAAAATTTTGCAAATACATCAGAAGGTTTTCTGTTAACAAGGGTAGTAAATACCTGCAGTTTAATAAACTGATAATTTCTTAACTGAATCAAATCGGAGTTCAGCTCACATATTTTTATCTTTAAAAAACAATAAATGACACAAACCTGAATAAATCCATTTCCTGATTTAGGAACCATCTCCTGAGATCTTCCCTACAAAAAACATAAAATTTATTTAAGTGATGTGACAAATATAAAAGTGGTTTGGTTTAAACCCATGCTATTTTTAGAGTCATTCAAATTGAAGACGCTTGCCAATTCCCTAGCAAAGAGACATGAGGTAAGCATGTGTATTTCTTTAGCCTATTTAAAGTGTACTCCACTGATCTCTATCATGCAACTTTCAGTACTGGATAAGGGTGNGTTGCTAAATTAAATTTCTTAGAAGGTAATTGAAGCAATTGTCATCTTTCTAAAGCTGAGTACAAGATTAAATTCGGTCGAAATTTTTGCAAAAATTCTAAATAAAATGGTCAGAACTCTAAACCTAAATTTAAAGTGGCGCATAATTCATGATTGTACATTTCGGCAAACGCCGATACATCATTTTGGGACACCTGGCATGAACAATTCTTTCCCTGATAAGTGTATTATTCCAGCATATTTCGACCAATTTCGACATCGTGGATTGGCTTGTGAACTTTAGTATGAAAGTGATAGAATTTTGAAAATAATCCCAATTGTTTAACTCAGATACAGACACAGTGTTTTATACTTTAGGTTCTTTACTTGTGATGCGTGAAAGATATTTTTTTAAATTATTCAAAATTTTGCAAATACATCAGAAAGTTTTCTTTTAACAACGGCAGTAAATACCTGCAGTTTAATAAACTGATAATTTCTTAACCAATCAAATCGCAGTTTAGCTCACATAAGAATTATTTAAAAATAAATAAATAAATGACACACTACTATATTATACCCTATAAACATACAAACCTGAATAAATCCATTTCCTGATTTAGGAACCATCTCCTGAGATCTTCCCTACAAAAAACATAAAATTTATTTAAGTGGTGTGACAAATATAAAAGTGGTTTGGTTTAAACCCATGCTATTTTTAGAGTCATTCAAATTGAAGACGCTTGCCAATTCCCTAGCAAAGAGACATGAGGTAAGCATGTGTATTTCTTTAGCCTATTTAAAGTGTACTCCACTGATCTCTATCATGCAACTTTCAGTACTGGATAAGGGTAGTTATAAAAAAGGCTATCTAGGTATACCACATGGACAAGGAAGGGCCAGGAGAGGTCTGCGTTTTGGTAATTAATAAAAAAATAAATAAATATACATATATATGGACATTTTAAGGCTTCTTTGTATACTCTGACACTTGGAGCAGTGGACAAAAATATCAAGTAGTATGAGTACTTCAACAAGTAGTTATTTTTTAATATCTAGAAGAAAGATCCTAATTGTAGAAAAATATTTTGTTCAATTTCAGAAGTATCAAATTTTGATAACTAGGGGGCAGGAAGCTTGAGGGGGTTGGAAGAATTGGAGGATATCTATAAGGAACTAAGATTAGTTGGATGAATGCCCACTAAAATTCCATGCCACTGACCAGCATTTCAACAATTGCATTGCAATGAACAGGGAACAACATCAAAGATGAATTATAAATTGTGAAAGGTATGTTTTGGAGGCAGACCCTGATCTATCTAATTTTGCATTATTTTCACCAAGTAGCTCATAGCAAAAACTTTTACTTCCAAGTGCAAAAGCAAACAATTCCAATATTATTAGCAAAGGATAATATGTTTCAATAGGGGTCTAACTGAAGCTACACAATTTCTGCTGTATCATAAAGAGGGACAGGACAGTTACCATGAGACAGGACAGTGTAAGAAACGCGGGCTCAACCCCAACAAATACTTAAACAATGGTGCCTCTCTCCTCTCCTCCATTCTCTGTTTTTCTAATCTGAGCTGCTTCCTATGTCCCAAGGAATAAGTAGGTATCACTTACGATCTAGAGAATGCCAGTCGCAGAATGAAATGTGAAATGTGATCTCTTCGTCTGTCTTTTAATTTTGATTCTTCAGAAACTTTCTTTCTGTCATCAGTGTATTCATTGTTTTCATACATGAGCCGTTTCTACAAGAGATTCCAGAACAGATAGCAAATCGTTAGATTCCAGAACAGATAGGGGGTGGTGGGATGGGGTGAGAAAGCCAATTTACAGTATAAATCCTAGCACTTTTAGGGAGGTGCTCATCCGAGGGATGGCCCTCATAAATCTTTGCAAATCTCTCAGGTATATGATAATTATACAGAAAATACACATTTTCAAAGTGTTATTTTCGCATAGTGCAACAATTTATAAATGCATGAAATCGGGCCAACACAGGACTTGATGCAAGGAGAGAAGGTTTTTTATTGCTTATTATAGAGAAGTTTACGAGCCACAATGTGAGTTTCTTTCTTTTAGTATACCCGAAACCACTTCTGCAACTGCAACATACACACTGGGGGGCATTCATTCAAGGGAAGGTGCTTGTTTAATTTGTATGATTTTTATGGAGGCACTCTTTCCAAAGGGGTGCTCATTCAAGGATTTATGGTATTTAGTTGTTTATACAGTACTTGTTTATAAACATTCCTAGAAATTTCATCTTCCTCAAAAGAGAAACATCAGAGAGTGTGCAACAAAGTGCAGATTTTGCATAGCATTCCTTGGCATCTCATGACCAAATAGATAAGTTTAACCTCACTCCCCAAAAGAAACAGATTTAATGACAAAGAAAACTTCCAAGATGAAGAAATTAATATAATACCTCACTTCCTGGAATGAAATCTGCAGGCAAAAATCCCAAGAGAGATTCAGTCATCTTTTTATTGTATTCATCTGAGTCTCTTTTAAATCGTATGCCAATGTTTTCAACTTCTCTCAGAACTGTAAAAGATAAAAAATATATTAACTCTGTTTTCGTCCATAACAAGGCCATAAATCCACTCACTTTCTTGTTCATTTTAATCTTGCTTTATTCTCATTAGAAAATTTATATCGAAAATTTCATCACGCAAAGCTGATCATCTTCTGAGCAAATTGAAACTTGAAAGCCAAAAATCTCTCCCATTGCCAGCACCCATCAACAAATCAGTGAATTCAAACATTCTGTGTCAAATCAAGCAAAATGTTCAGTTGAGACTCCCTTCACGCTCCGATTATTTCAGCTTTGTTTTCAAATTCTCTTGGGAACTCTGACGATTCCGCCTCGCATTCAGGATTCAGGGGGTCATGCCGCAACTGACACGCCCCATCTCTTGTCTGCGGACACATGTTTTTCCATTTGTTTCCTATGCGCTTTGATGCCCTTGTGGAAATGCGGCAATTTAGGCCAAATTTTTACGGGCTTTATGATCAATTTATTTGTCAATTGTGGTTTAATTAGAGGGTATATTTGAATCATTGCGATTTGCAAGGTATGGTGAAAAGATAATAATGGTTACATTTTTTTAATACTCTGAAAGAATGCGCTTTCTCATGTCCACATAACATGTCCACAAACTGGAGGTCATGGCCGCTAACAGGGGAGAGACAACACAAGACAAAGATAGGCCAAGATTTCCATGTTAAAGAAATTCATCAAAATTTTATTTAGATATTCTGATAGCATTTGTTTGAAACTACTTTCTTGATGAGTTGTAGGTTCGTGTGCGATTTCTCTAAGTGGGGATAATTACCTGTTTAACGACAGTGTCCGCAGACTACTGGAGGAGGGTCGACCCTGCTGCTGCTTTTCCTTTTTTTTCAGTAGCGATGTCACTGCGCACGTCTGCCATGTTGGATTGCCTGCGCATAACAAACGCGTGACGTTCTCAGCACGTTTCTCGAAGCACGGGACTGAGTTAGGTCAGCAAACAAAGGGCTTTCGCTGATTCTGCGTGTAACTGTGGGACATCTACGATATTCTGAGGGAAGCTCCGATAGTTGGTCGTACTTGAGAGAAAGATTTGTTGAAACTGTACGAACGGTCTTCGAGTTGTAGCCATCTGAAGTTTCTTCAACGATATTTCACAAGGTTCGCTGCAAGTTTAGTACATGAATTTTGGTTCATAGGAAGATAATACTGTTGATAAGTGATTACCAGATTAGAAAGTTTGACATGCGCGGGGGATTAATCCCCCGCGCACTTAACAAGTTATCCGCACACCATCTGCGCATTTTTTTGAATAAATAGCGTTCATCCGCACAATTTAATCACTCAGTAAATTGATTTCATTGTTTACTGACATGATATCATAAAATCTACTACCCTTTTTGCGCTGATAAGCGCACTGTTAGTTGACTTTCTCTGCATTCTATCTGCGCAATTTTTACCCCTATTTTCAAAATCCCCCGCGCACTTTTCAAACTTTCCAATCTGGAGTGATTAATTTTTATTCTTTCAAGTTTCGTTGATTCGTTAACAAGCGCCAGGGGCGGCGCTAGCCGCCATAAAGTGAGGTGGACACGCGAATGGAGCGAGTAAAAAATGGGGGTCTGGGGGCTTGCCCCCAGAAATTTTTTTAGGACCTCGCCCTCTAGAATGTCGGAAAACGCCCTTTTGCTAGATATAATGCAAATTTGTGTTCTTTGAATTTCGTCATTGATTTGACATGTTAGATTTTATTTGCAAGCCTTAATTTACTTCAAACTACAAGCGAGAAAGGAAAAAGCGAGAAAGTGCGAAACGAGTACCGATCTCTGAGAAGGAAAAACGATCCCCCCCAACTTTTTTCATCGAATTTAGACGAATTAGAAAATCGACCCCGTGGCGCCGCCCCTGACAAGCGCCGACCTACAAAGTAGGCACTGCTCACCGTGAAGATCGAATCGCCGTTAACAAGCGCCGATCGATCGAATCGAAATTTTTTATTTGTTCCCATTTTTCATTCAAAACACTGTATCAAAAAGTAACAAGAATTTTCGCGTTTACTGATCCTTCTTTAGATCATAACTTTTGTTAGAAATGAGATTTTGTAGTTCTGAAAACTGTTTTGTGTATAGTTCACATAGATATTTCAGATGATGCATTGATAACACTGATATTTGGAGCAAATAAAATTTGCTTAACATCTCTATTTTCAGTTGTTTTTCTCGTTGTTTTTCTCGTTGGTTTACTGTTGGTTTTATTAGACACCAGAGTTTTTTTTAGCCTATCTGCCCGATGATGTGTCCCTCTTCTGTACGGTGTAGGTTTTTTAGGTTTACTGCTATGCTGCGTGCGCGTGGAGGTCTACTTTATAAACATCTATGGACAAATATGTGTAAAAATCAATTTTTAGGCCCTACCTTTGAGTCGATCAATTGCAAATTTCTCGAAGTCTTCCAATGAAAGTTCTTCAGTTGGTGGTGCATGATAAAGCTGCAGACAATGTTGATATCGATCTGCAACATCCAAGAAGCCATCTTCAGACTTTACATGCAGTTTTGCTCGCTTTGGTTTTCTCGTAAACTTCGCCATTTTCGTCTTCTTCTGTGAATGACGCTTTTCGCGCCAAAATTAAGTCTACGGCAAGAATTTTGAAACGAGGTCACAAAGAAATGGCAGCTCCAAAGATTGCGCGACGCGACAATGCGCTTGATCAACGACGCGCGGACGAAATAGTGAGGGGTGAAAGTCCAACATTTTCAAATTGGGGGTTGAGGCAAAAAGACATACCCAGACAATGTTGTTGCTTTTTTGTTTACAATTTTAGCCAAATGTCGAGAAGTGTGGTTTTACCCAGGCTCGTCGGAAGCGGGGGGGGGGGGCTTCAGCCCCGGGGGGGCCACTTGGTACCTGATGTGTTATCATGCTCGTACAAAAAAACGCGGGAAAGGGTACCTTTCTTCGACGTAGGCACGGGCCCGCGCGGGCCCTCGTTTAGGGGTGCCAATTCGACCGTAATTTCAAAAAAGGATGTACTTTTTTGCATTTGATAAATCGAAACGCTTCTGTGATGATATTTTTAATCAAGCATTTCAAAATAGAATTTGAATTAGGAAAATGTGCTAGATAAAATTCAACTACTTTAGGTTTAACTCTTTGTCCCTGATTCATCACACAGAATAACACTGGCGATATCAACCATTTTTATAAGTGACTTGTCCGCGATTAGGGTACCAAAACTTGATAAATTCAATGTGACACGGGAAAGGGTATGTTCTCAAGAAAATTTTCCGCGATTAGGGTATGTATTTTGCTAAAAAATGTCGGTGTTTAGGGTGCATATGTTGCACCTTTGTACGAGCATGATACTATAGAAAAGTATAGGAGTGGCCCCCCCGGGGCTTCAGCCCCCCCCCAATTATTTGCTGAAGTTTGTTACTTTTTAGTGAAAAAGGCTGTTAAAAAGTCGAGCTTATGGAATTGGAAATGAAGGTTTATACTTATTTATACTAGAGGAAGTTATCTATTTTTAAAATTTCCCGGGAAAACCTTCCGTTAGTCGCGATCCTTTGCTCCTTTAGATGGCAAATTCTTCATAAGGGACAGTGCAAAATTTATTTTACAACATGGCCGGTGCAAAACGAAACAGGGCAACTACTTTTTTCGAGCTTATGCGGAACGGGGTCAACACTTTTGATTGGGCAAATAAGTACGGGGCAGTAACTTTTTTATGAGCTCAAGGTGCAGTTTGGATATAAAATTGTTCATTTTGAAGACGAAACTGTAAATCATGTAAGGTGAGAAGTGCTTGAAGAGATGTGTATAAAATGATGTAGAATTTCCATGTCAATTGTCTGCAAGAACGGTTCCCTCAGTCACATCTTATCGTCTTATGAAGTATATGTTGCTAGAACCAATTATGAAGTATATGCTGCTAGAACCATCGTGATTATGAAGTATATGTTGCTAGAACCAATCGTTTTTCTAATACTTACTTTCATAATACACTTTTTGAGTGGAATCTGCTTGGCGAAGAGATCAAAAATTCAATATCTCTTTCTCAGTTTAAGAGCAAACTATTAAAAATCATAAGACCGGAGCGAAATTCTGTCTACAGTATTTCTGATATTGAAGGTGTGAGATTACTCACAAAGTTACGTATAAAGTTTAGTGTACTGAATGAACACAAATTTAGACACAACTTTGATAGTCTTACTCCATTTTGTGCTTGTGGTACTGAAAAGGAAGACAACGAGCACTTTCTCCTGCATTGCCCCCAGTTTGACTCGATGCGGCAAGATCTCTTTGATCAGCTCTCTGATATTCCTGGTTTAAATGTCAATCTTGATGATAAACCTTTGTGTGATTTGCTTCTGTTCGGAGACTCACAGTATAACGTCATTATCAATCGAATAATCCTTGAAGCAACAATTTCTTTTATCAAAAACACGAAAAGGTTTTCAGATTAAATTCAAGCACTAAACAGCAGCAACATTTTAGCTTTATTTGTAGTATTTGTTCCGGGTGTCTTGTAAAGAAGTACTCCCATTTGTACCACGAATANTTGATATATAAAAAAAAAAAAAAAAAAACATCTTATCGTCTTCAAAGTCAATATTTTGTTGACAAGGCTCAATGAACAAGAATTGATTTTGTAATGGTCATTAGCAAATTCATGTGTCGTACTATATAATACGGGGCAGATACATTTTTTAAGGAAAGGGTGACGGGGCAGTTGGTTTTTTTGCAATAATTTTATACGGGGTAAGCAGATTTTTTTGCAAGAATTTTTCTTCTCCACCGGCCTTGTAACATAATGAATTTTGCACTGTCCCTAACAGAGGCGTTTTCCAACGATCTAAAGGGCGTGGTCGCAAAAAATTGTCCCGGGGGCAAGCCCCCGGGCCCCATTTTCCCTCGCTCCGCTCGCATCTGGTTTCAGCCCCCCATATGAATTTCGTCCTGACGGGCCAGGAGGGTACTCTCCCACTTTTCTCCGAGGTCGGTTTTCCAGACCCTCATCTTCCTTTGTCCCCTCCACTTTTTTCGGCTGGCGCCGCCACTGCGGGGGGAGGGGGTCCATGCCAATATTTGGGGTCTCGAATCTTAAATTAAATCAATATTTGGGGTCTGTGAACAACAACATAAACAAAATTCAATATTTGGGGTCCATTAATCTGAAAAAGGGAGAATCGTGAAATTTGGCGCGATTTATTAGTGACAGATTCAATCATTCGTATGCCCCGTACCAGCCCGTACTTTAGTGTTCATCCGTTAATGTATAACGGAATAAATAACCATATTTGGGGTCTTCATGACCCAGAATAAGAAACAAATAACAATATTTGGGGTCTCCAAAACATTAGACTCAATATTTAGGGGCCAGCAAAGAAATACTGGCATGGACTGAAAGTTTGAATTTTTGGGAGTACCCCCCTGGGCCCTGCACCACAAGTGCTGGAGCACTGTCCTTTGTGTTGCTTTTTTCTGTTCACAAATGTCTATGCGAAGGGACAGTTCATCATTTACGGAGGGGTTGGTACCGAGGAGAAATGTTTTGTGGTCCAAAAATCTCCTCACCCAACTCAAAAGGTGATGGAAAAACATTTATTAACACCATTTTATGTCAGAAAATTTCTTTTACCCAACACATTTCTCTTCAGTATTAACCCCTCTGTAAATAATGAACGGTCCCTAATAAGACAACAAGACTCGGACTTTGGTTTTATTGAGATAACAGTGCATTGGAGAGAGCGAAGAGCAACATATCAACTTGAAGGGTAAGGGAAATAAAATCAACTTTTCATAGCAGCTGCTTGATATAATAATAGCATAAATACATGTCTATTAAATTAGTACTGTCAGTCTTTCTGGTAAAAGGAATGCTCGGATAAAAGTATTTTATAGATAAACACACTGTCCACTTGTGCGAATCATTAGCACCTAGCCAATGAAAACAGAAGGAAGAATTCCTAAAATGATACGCTGCTTCTCAATAACTCTTTACAATTTGCATAATTAGTATATGATCATAATAATCATAATAAAATGAATAAAATAACATATTCCCTTTAAATTTGCGTTCCTTTTAATTCGATGACCTCAAATTTTCGCGCATCAAATTTTCGGGCACCTGGTAGAACAAGTTCAATATATTTTGCACCCTTCTATTTACTCGCACTTTCATACAAACATTCGAAGACGAAAATAGCTGTTCATATAGTAGGAAATAAAGCATCGAAATCATTGTTGTAATTAACATTGTCGTAATTAACATTGTCGTAATTAACAATGTTGTAATTAAGGACAAGATAAAGCAAAACTTTGCATTTTCAAAAAAACTCGGGTATTTTCATTTTATGCCCTTTCCATTTTAACACACCCGTCCCCCCACCAGTCACTGCTCGAACTGTCTTCTATAATATACAAGCATCTCTTCAGCATCAAAATTTAATGGGTACTGAATAAGATGCGTTGAATTTCTTACAATTCTATAAATTCGTAGCTGCAGGCAATTAAAACTTCTAACAACAGAATTCTAATTCTATCAAAAACAATATGACCTAGCAACGTTACACTAATTTCTCGAACAGGAGACTTCTCTAAGCTACCCAGTTTGTTTTTTGTCCTGTCTGTGTAAAATTAAATTCTCTGTTACTCCAAACACTGAAAATAAATAATTTGTAAAAAGGAACACTTTCTCATGCTGATCTGTCGTTACGTCAACCTTTCGTAACTTCAGGTCCCTTCACCAGCTTTAATTTTTCAGCCTCCAGATAAGTTCAAGATCTCTATTCAAGTTCAGTGCCAAAGTATCTATTTCCAAAGTTCCCTAAAAAAACAATCGACACATACTAAGACAATATAATCTAATGTGTGCAAAATCCCAAGAAGTTTTCATACTTGAAAGCCAAACAAAAGTGCTGGCTCACTTTGCCTACATCTAGCTTAAAATCTAAAAATTTGAATTGAACAATCCCCTGTAATAAAAAACAATTCCTTTTAGAAATTCTTTAAATAAAAAGGTTTGCTAGAAATTCTGAGCAATCAAATCCCTATTATTCCCGTCAAAATTAAAAACTGAAGTCACGATCGAAACTTGCTTCAGTAGCATTTCTAATCAAAGAATATTTTAAAACGAATGGATCATGGATTATTACTGTATCCCCACCTGGCTGCAAGGTCAAAAGCCCAAGCTGTTTTTACTTGAGAACACTCCTGCAGCAGAAATGTCAACTCACTCTAAAGTTGATTTGGAGATAATTTCATTGTAAAGGATAGAAAGAGAAAACAACACTAGATCATTCCGCAGTCAAATGCGAAGGTGCTGTTCGCGTTGCATCTCGGGATCGCATGGGTTGTTTCGAACTCGAAATCGAAATCGAATTTGACTTCGAAACCTCCATGTGATCCAGAGGTGCAACGCGACTGAATGACTCAGATCTAAAACGAGTAAAAAAAACCAAATCACTAGGAGTCATTGTAGAAGAAGGGCTTAACTGGGAAGAACAATTCAAAACTGTCACAGGAAAAGTTCGTGGAGGCCTAACATCTTTTAAAAAGCTGAAAAACATCCTCCCGCAATCTCAGTTAAGCAATGTATATCGTGCTCTTATAGAAAGTCACATGCGATATGCGGATGTTATTTGGGGTAGCCTCTCAAATTCAAGAAAGGAATCCCTTCAACGTCTTCAAAACAGAGCAATTTCCATGATTGATACGTCCAAAATAAAAGACGAATGGCCAAATAATTTCCTACATGTCGAACAACTTATTTCGTTTGATCGTGCAGTTATGGCCTATAAGATCATGAACAGACTCTGCCCAGAAAATCTTTGGAACAAATTCCAACAAAGAACACAATACTCCGGTTACAATACGCGATTCTGTAGAGATCTCCAGATTCCAAGGTACAATCTAGAGTATACCAAAAAGGATTTTCCTACTCAGCTCTTAAGGTCTGGAATGAAATCCCTATAAGTATCAGGGAGCTTCCCACCTTGTGCCAATTTAAAAAGCAACTAAAAATACATTTGACGAGCTGAAAGCCAATTAAACACGACTCCCTGGAAGAACAGCACCTGTAATTAGCTTAGAAGTTTTTTTTGTATATGATATTAATTAATAGAACTGTATACTTTTGTATTATTAAATAGTAGCTGAAGGGATATTGTGTATAAATAATTTAAAATGAAAAAAAAAATGAAAAATGAACAGCACCTTCGCCTTCGACTGCGGAATGGTCTGTTGTAATAACAAGCTGGTGCTACGAAGCTTGAAAATTGAGTTGAGTAATGGAATCATTTCAATTGTTCCGTTACACGACGTGATTTTCAAATCTAAAGTATATCTTTCATGTATCAGTATGTTTCCTCATGGTTTCGCTTTTCAAAGGAATCATTAAATCTCGAACCATCAGAAGATTTTTCAAGCATCCAGTCTATGACAAAAAATGTCTTTTTAAGACAAACTCTCCACTCAGAAAAACTGTCCAATTTCCAAAAACCCCAAAAGCATTTGTACTCTCGAAAACGGAATAGACGTCTGGAATAATCGGGGTGGTTCCGCATCCTAATAAACGAGGGGTTTGGAATAAATGGGATGTATGGAAAATTTCCAGCAATCAGGCGAAACAAACAAGTTCATTTGACTACAAAGCATATAAAAAACAAGTCAAGAATGATAAAAAAACTATTAGAAACGAAAAATACAGTTCAAGTCACATTTCAAGAAACACGATTTCACGAGTTTCACATTTCAAGAAGACCGAAAACAATAAACAGACGAGGGCATTCAATAAGGATATCCTAGGTGGGTTTTTTTCAAAAACTCATAAGCGGGGGGAAGCCAGTCTATTTCAGACTCAAGAGCAAACAGATAATAACGAAGGCAGCAACACGAAAAAAAGAAAGTCATAAACCAACTCACCAATTCCTGGAATAATATGGTAATTTTCATTAGTGACAGAATCTACTTCTGTTGTTACAATTTTCACTTTTGGAAAAGCAAAGGCAATACTGTGGACACCTATAACAAAGGAAAAAATACATAAAAATGATCAACATAAAAGTTTTCATAAAAGTATGAAACTCTCGGATACATGCAAGAGAGAATTAGGCAATTTTTCCCAAGACTTAACGAGAATTACACAATTGTTCTAAAGACTCTCGGATACATGCAAGAGAGAATTACGCAATACTAGAACTGATTTAGAAAATCCCATGCGAAAATCTGCTTATGGCCAAATAGGCTTATCATATAAAGGCACAACAACGTGGAATCATCTGAGTTTGGATACAAGATTGTCCCCCACATTGAAAACTTTAAAAAGCATAGCATACTTTACGATTTAGGTGATATTCCGTTCCCTCTTTCATATCCATCGTGTCATATGATTAAATCTACGGCAATTAGTTGTTGATAATAATATTTATTTTAGTCTTCTTTTAGATTACTTGTAACATTTAGATAGTTTTTTCCTTCGTAAATTTTCAACAGGGTACATTGTAAAACAGCGTAAACTGAATGTTTTACCCTGTATAAACATTACAAAATCAAAATCAAAAATCAAAATCAAACATTAACATTCCACATCTTCTCCAACGGGGTGGGCAAATCCGTGCTCCATTGGGTGTAGTTTGAAATAGATCCAACACAATTCTAAATTCAATATATCTGAAACTGGATTGCTTCCTTATAAAGGCAATACAACAAATGGATGCTTTGACCACTAACTTTGATCGCATCCCAATCCACTAAATACGCGGTTAGGTAAACAGAAACGAAACATTTTATCAACATACCTGCTTTTCCCATAATCAACGAAACAAACATTATGTTCTCTTCTTTTACATCGTGGTCCTGAAAAACATCCGAACGTTTAGATACTTAGTTTTTACGTTTTAAGCTGAATTAACACTTGAAACATTTCTATTGCCGCTTCTCAATTAAGACTTGCGTCTGGCCATCTTAACCCTTGAATTCACACTTGAGGAGTCGTTCTCGAAGCATTCCAGATAACAACGAGGCGCGGCAATGCGACAAAGTTGGATTAATTCAACTTTGCCCCACGCGCCGTATCACACAATAAAGTCGCCTCCGCTGTGAATTCAGCTTAAAGCTCATGCATTGTGAAATGCGGGCTATACCTGAACGGCATCGGGAAAAACGCTTCAAGTGCGAAGTCAGCATAAATTGTACAGGGTGAGATGTGGTAAAGTTTCGGGGTTTGGATATACGTACCATAAATCCTCGACTAAGCTCCCACCTTTGAATAAAACCCCCTGAATAAGCCCCAACCTCAGAATTAGTTCCAAAAAATAAGCCCACCCCCCTCAAATAAGCCCCCATGGGGCATTCGAATTCCACACTAAACCGAATTTTACATGAATATATTATTGGTCTGGGTATGATATTTATCGTCGTAATATTTCAATGTTATACTTTCTATATCACACTAACGCAACGCAACGCAACGCAACGCAACGCAACGCAACGCAACGTAACGTAGCGTCACGTAACGTATTCTAAAGTATTGTTATTGCCATAAAACAAAACGTACAACTTACCAAGAGTATCCTGATAGCCATTAGTGCTGGAAAAAATTAAGGGCGTTGTCAGGGAGTATATCTGCTATCTCACTGCTTTAAATCAAACGTTTATCAATTATATCGATCGAGGTTATATGAGAATCAAAACTTGTGTTTTCATTGTCCTTTAACCGGATAAGTAGCTGGTAAAACTTACTTAAAATAGCCTAGCTTTACGGAACTAGCCCCATAAGCTTTCTACATGAAAATTTTGAAATTAGTTTCAGGCTGTACGAGAGGTAAAGTGAAACTCTCGTAGCATACTTTGTGACATTTGTGACAACCAAACTTTGACCAGTCAATTGCTTTTTGCTTTGTTGCTATTGTATTCTTCTAAACTCAATTATTATACTCCAATTTTGCATGTTTTTGAGTCGTGTAGAGTACAGCTTTGTTATGTTATGTACTGTCTTAGGTTTCTGTGTTCTACAAAGAAAATTGAATTGAATTGAACTTGATTTCTGGAGTATCTAAAGCAACAGGTTTGGTTTGACGAGATATGACTTACCCAATACAAAGTGAAGAGAAACTAAGAAAATGAAGGGATGTAAGAAAGGATTTCTCACCTGCAGCCCCTGATGCCACAGTGGCATCCATTAGTATTACGTGATCTTTACCAATATCTTTAGGTAGTCGTAGATAATGCAACTAAAGATAGACGAGAAAAAAAATTCACAAGCTCAAATAACTGTACTATATAGATGTGAAAAGAGAAAACAAAATATACTATGTCTTTATGAACATTTCAATTGTTTATTCAGCAGGAACTCACAGTAACTTCATCAGTGTCTTCTTAAGTTATTGGTGAAGATAACACAAAACATTTGAAAACATCTTACAATGTTCTTGTTTTCTATCAATGAGATCTTGCATAAAGAGAATCCTATTTTGGATCTGATAATTGACTTATTACGATGAGTCACATATTCATCGCTTATCAACCGACAAAAACCAAGACTGCCACCACTAACAGCTGGACGCGTAATTTTACAGTTCAAAAATTGGAATTGACAGCGTGCAGTTTTTGGCACGTTTTAAAAAGCGGTTCAATATTACATCTTTAAAATCTTTGCAGGTTTGATTGATCAACGATTTCTCTGATTGATTGATCAGGTTTGATCTATTTCTACATTCTTTTGATCTGAAAACTACAGTGGGTTCTACCGGGTGAGTCGGAAAAAACGCACGGCGTTTGAAAGGCTACTGTCCCCTGAATATCACAGCAATAATATTTGTTGCTATCTTGTTGAAAAACCGACATGTTGAATTAATTTAGGAAGACATCGGCTACTCTATTCCGAAAATATGAGGGCTTTTCACGGGAAGGCACCCTTGAAAAACCTTTAAACGGGTCCTAAATTCGCGACCAAATTCCCCCACGATTTCTGCCTTACAGCAATGACTTGACTATGCTGTAGCACATATTTTCCTCTTGGGCGAATGAACAAGTCTTCCCCATTAATATGAGAAAATTAGTTAGGGGGATTCCATTCTCCCAGGAAGATAACATGTGCTAATACTTGTAAATGTAATTGTTGTTAGGAAGGAAGACTGACGAAATTTTGGTCGTTTTTTTACTCGTTTTTGCAGATTTTTGAAGGGGGCTTGCTGCAGAAAATCGACTAAAAACGGGTCAATTTCAAAATCTAATTGAAAATATTGGCTATGACACAAGAGCTTTTTCAATATTATTGCGTTGATATTCAGGGAGCATTACTTTTTCAAACGCAGAGCGTTTTTTTGCTCACCCCTGGTATGATTGGCTAATTTAAAATTATAGAACTTTTCTAATCTCTTTTCTTTTCTTAGAGCATTATCTGACGATTTGCTGTGACCAGCGTCAGATGAAAGCATTTAGCAAAAAGTTCCATTACTGAAGGCGATTTACAAATGTTTCCTTTCACCAGCGGTTATCGCCAACGATCTTAATAGATCCCGTGTGTTGCATGTTAAGTTATATTTTGGTAATTTCATAGGCTAGAGTGCAATTTAGCGGACGGCATTCGAATGTTGTGCTGTTGTATGTCATACGGTAAGGGTTAGGGTTAGTTTTAGAAAAGGGTTTTTAGGTTTAGTTAGGGTACGTTAGGTTTAGTTAGGGTAAGTTAGAGTAAGTTAGGGTAAGTTAGGGTTAGTTGGGGGTAAGTTAGGGTTAGCGGTTTGGTTAGTTCAATATCTGCAAAAGGAATATGACATTTAGCGAAGCCTGCTAAACTGCACTCGTCCCTTTTCATACCTGCCTCTTCAGTGAGAATGCTTGAACCTCCCGAATGTTGCGTTCTTTGACTGTTCTTTGATCTCAAGTTCGATAAATTAATTGGCTCGAATCCGCTTCTGCGTTCTCTTAACTTATTCGAATTTCCCCAAAACAAATGCAAATGCAAAATGAGAAGACACATATGGGGGTAAATCGATTTAACAAACCTCGGGCTCATACGTGTCTTTATTCGTCTGAATTAAAATTTTGCCAATCTTCACATCTTTAGCAACTGATACGAGAGCATCTTCAAGCGCCTCACCAGCCCGCAAAATTGAAACTCCGCATATCTAACGAAAAAATATGGGATGCTATTACAGGAGCAAATAATGTAATTTCTGAAGCTGAATTTGAAGCTGAAATTAGAGATATAATTATCAAAAATAACGGCTGACCAAAAATCGACCTTCTCTAAAAATCACCGACATTTTGCTGTTTTACAGATCAAAATTTTGCTAATCGCCGAACGAAAGAAGACCACCCCTACTAGCATCTTATATCTCCAGGACTTCATGCTGTTCTCCCTGGAGACGAGTAAACGCGACTGAGCCATAGGATTCTCCTGCACAGAAGATGGGAGAATTATGAACTAGCCTATCTATACNCAAAATTGAAACTCCGCATATCTAATACAAAAATATGGGATGCTATTACAGGAGCAAATAATGTAATTTCTGAAGCTGAATTTGAAGCTGAAATTAGAGATATAATTATCAAAAATAACGGCTGACCCAAAAATTGACCTTCTCTAAAAATCACCGACATTTTGCTGTTTCACCGATCAAAATTTTGCTAATCACCGAACGAAAGAAGACCGCCCCTACTAGCATCTTATATCTCCAGGACTTCATGCTGTTCTCCCTGGATACGAGTAAACGAGACTGAGCCATATGATTCTCCTTCACAGAAGATGGAAGAATTATAAACCAGCCTATCTATACCACTAACTTTTCACCAGAAGGTCTACCTGCCTTTATTAGTTATTAAGAAGAATGCGTCAATTTTTTACATATTCCAATGGTTTGTGTTCAGGTTAAGAAAAGAAACAAGTACAAATTACTTACTCCAGAACCAGCGAATCGTACACCTCTATATTTGTTACTATTGACAGTTGTGCATGTGTGGGACTAAAATATAAAAATTGGCAAAGTAGGAATAAGGGCAAAATGGTCAAATTAAAGCTTCTTTTCACTAGTGGACATGATACTGGCCAAACTGACCTTAAAAGATACCAGTAAAAACCCGCACGTAAGAACCTATCTTTCTCAAACCAAGCTGTTTTGGTTCTTTATAAAGGATAACATTCATGAAATCAGGCTGTAAGTTCTAAAATTAGGTTCTTAAATTCTCTCAACAAAGTTTCTTTATAATGTTTCTTTGTTTGTAGTCTGTAAATTGTCTCTTTTTTAAAATCAAAATACCGTGATACAGGAAGGAACATTAGCAGTGTGGTGGAATCAGACTTGTTTAGGCCTTTTAGATAATTGAGGAGCAATATTTAAGTTTTTATTTACACAATAATCACATTATTGTTTCAGATTGTCACAGGAGAAAACTTTATCAATGCATTTGTTCTTTAAAATAAGAACCTAATACAAAAACCAGGCTGAACAGGTTCTTTCATAAAGGAGTAAATATTGAAGATTTCAGGCTGAGGTTCTTATTTGAGGAAGGTTCTTATATGCGGGTTTTTACTTTATTCCATTTGTGAGAGAAACAGCTTTGTGAAACAAAAATTCATTCACTATAGTCCAATATTTGCAATAGTGTTACCCTCCACCCATATGAAAAATAGAATCAGTCAGTAACGTAACGACGTAGGATTTACAGCTTACCTTAAAAGGCAGTAAAGACATGGCCTTTTCTATCAAAATCCGCATCAGCCTTTGCGAGTAGAACACAAAATCGTCTCGTGCACAAGTTCTATCTCTGTAAGATAAATCGATAATTATAAATCAGCGTAAGATAAATCAATAATCTAAAGTCGTGAATTCTAATTCAATTCAATTCAATTCAACTTTTTTCACAGAATACAAGGCTAAATGCTATTGCAGGTATATATAAAAATATCTGTATCCTATACGACCAAAGTAAAGCATATCTTATCTAGCTTTGGCCGCTAAACTCTTAGCAAACTACTTTCGGGATTGTTTTGATAAGTTAGACCATGATAAACCAAACTTGTAGGTATATAATAGGCGAAACTATCCCTATATTTCATATATTTAGCTAAGGGGGAGAGTAGCCCTTCAGCAAAAGTGCTGGTTTTCAAGGGGCCCTCCCATAAAATAAAACTAAAACTAACTTACAAAAATCTATAAATATTAAAAACTATTACTAAAACATATTTTACAATCTAAAAACTTATTTACAATGTTCAAAGTTTACAGTTCAAAGAAAAGAGTTCAACCCTAAATCAACTGCTTAAAATAAGCTTAGGGAGGATGCTTGCTTTGACTCAGCTCAGCTTTTGTGATGTCATCAATTTAAAAGTAAGTATCCAGGTTCAAATTCAATTATCTCCTTGAGTTAAATTGTGATATTGTGAAAAAACGTCTGTGACATTGTGGCTTTAACGCATTTTCTTGAAATTAGGTTCTCAGGTTTCGATACTTCTTTACCTCTCTGCTGCAAACTTTTGAGACCAGGAAGGGCGTTTCGGATAACGTAAGTCGACTATAATAACGTTTATCATCAAAACCTTATAATTGCTTGTAATCCTCTATGTTGTGGTGTATCTTCGACCATGAATAAACTGTCTGGAAGTGGCTGCCCTTGATGAGCTGTAACTAGCTTTGACCTATTGAAGAGCAATAATCATCTCATAAAATGCACGACTTGGTACAGAAGTAGCCCAATATTGGGGAATATACTGGAAATGTCTTAATGGATTTTAGAAGCTGTTGGTGAAAACGTTGATCAGTTGTCCGTACGACTACGACATGGATTGATTATTCAAATAATTGGGAAATATTGCACTGGTTTGCTTGCTTGCAACGAAAATCGCGTTAAACCGGCGGTAATTTGGAAGCTGAAATCAAAAAGTTTCGTTTCCACATTTGAGATTTTATTGGCGCTAACTGGCGTTAAAGACCTTGCTTTAATTTTGGATAAGGCGTTCTTAATTAGAAAATCTTTATCACCACAGCTTTTATTGTATGGTGATAAAGCAGTTTTAAAGGCTACTGCTCCATGGATATCAAGACAATAATATTTGCAAATATATGATTCAATGGTGGACATGTTCAAATCGAATATAAAATTTACCTGACTGAAATCGGCCACTCCTTTCTGAAATTATCAGCGATTTTCTCGAGAAAGCCCCTTTAGGAAACCTTCAAAACAGACCTAAAATCACGACCAAATTACCCAAATATTTCTGCCTTACAGCAATGGCTTTTACACGCTTTAGCACGTGTTATCCCTTTGGGAGGATGAAGGTATCATCCTGGGAGCATAACAGCATTATTCCAAACGATTTCATCTTCCCATGAGGATAACACATGATAACACGTGTTGAAGTCATAGCTCTGTAAGGCAGAAATATCAGAAAATTTGGTCGCAATTTTAGGTCTGTTCTGAAGGCTTCTTACAGCGGCTTTCTCGAGAAAATCTCTCATAATTTCACAACGGAGTGGCCGATTCCACTCAGGTAAATTTTAAAATCGATTTGAACATGTCCACCATTAAATTATATATTTGCCAATATTATTACCTTGATATCCAGTGAGCAGTGGCTTTGCAACGGGAATGTTTTTATTGACTCACCCCGCATGACAACCTTAAAAAGAATGCACGAGCTTAATTTAACTGCAGCACAAGCATTATCTCAACTGATGAAGATGCAATCAAAATTGTATGTAGGGTATCGGCGGGATATATCAGGCAGCGGGATAAATCAGACAATTGCAGCTTTTAACAGCCAGAAACACTACTCAGACATTTAAAAATCAAAACTAATTCTTTGTGAACCTTCCTTGATAATTATTTTTCCATCCTGCATGATTATTATTCCAATTTTACTCTTTCCTTCTTCACGCCACGCTCGGCGGAGTATCCCCAGGTCAGAATAACTTCAGGTGAAATTTACCTCAACGAATGGTCAAAATACTTCACGATAAACACTGTCCTTTGCGAAAAAGATGGACGAACGAGCAGCATAAACTTCAAGGGGAATGTTTGAAATATGTTTATGAAGTATCTTTGGTCGCTGTGGATGAATTGATTGATTGATGAATTGATTTTGATTGGTAAAACCTTATCTGCCTGATAAATCCCGCCAGTACCCTAGTCGTAGAATATTCTTGATTTTTCGACATTACAAAGATATATGCCAGTCTTAAGGCTGGTTTCCAGTCAGTGGAATTTTCCGAGCGGACGAGGATTCTATTGTTAACGAGAGAAAATGTCGCTTTGAATTTGAATAAAAGATACGCCTGAGTAACCTTTTATTGTGTAAAATTCCGCCCGCTCGGAATTCCACTGACTGGAAATCAGCCTTTACGACAGAAAATGTCGCTTTGCAATTGAATAGAAATTTAAGGTTGAATGACTTTTGATTGTGTCCGCCCGCTCGCAAAATTCCACTGACTGGACATCAGCCTTTACAAAACGATCTATCTTTTAGCTGATTCACTCATGGAAAATATACTCTTTGCAAAGAACACAAACAATTTAAAATAAAATACAAAATTTCTCACATACCTAAAGTTGAATCCACGCTGTAACGAAGAAGGATCATAAGCCATATTACTTACTTCAAAGATTTTCAATAAATTTGGAACTGTAAAAGTTTGCAATCGAATCAATTGTCGTTATCTTAACTGGTACTCAACAAAGGTTGTATGTAGTGCAACGGTATTTCTTCAATTGAACGACGATTCACAAGCGATGTCAATACAGACAAAGCAAGTCCGCTGAAGCAAGTTTCGAAACAAGGAACGCCTCAGGGAAAGGGTTCACGAATTTTCATACGACGGGGGATCGACTGTTCATTTTTGAAAAAGCTACCCAATTCTAATTGATAAAATTTTACTTGGTAATTCCAGTCGCTGGGTAATTTTGTTAGCAAAGTTTCCCTTCTACCGATTATTTCCCCTCAACAACGGTTGTATGTAGTGTAACGGTACATCTCTTCAATTAAACGACGATTTACAAGCGATATCAATACAGACAAAGCAAGTCTGCTGAAGCAAATTTCGAAACAAGGAACGCCTTAGGGAAAGGGTGCACGAATTTTCATACGACGGGGGATCGACTGTTCATTTTTGAAAAAGCTACCCAATTCTAATTGATAAAATTTTACCTTGGTAATTCATATCGCTGGAGTATGTTAGCAAAATTCTCCTTCCACCGATTATTTCATATTTCAGTTAAAAAAGTACTGAAGTTTGAGGAAAACAGCCGACTTTTCATCAAAAACGCTGATTGCGCCGCATGCAACCTATGAAATATAAACGCTGATTTAAGGCAGTCTTCGAAAAGTTCTGCCAACAGACGAAAATGCTGTTTGTTTAGATGTGCAAAAAACTGGAATGGCCTTTCAACTGAGGTTAAACAGGCATCTTCGATTTCATTTTCATTTCATGTTTAATTCTTTATACAGGGTAAAAGCATCAATATAAAATACTGCTTTACACCTTGCCCTGTTAACTAAACAAAAAGAAAATCCTAAACTACCTAGTTACAATGTTATTTCATACATAAAGTAAACAAATGTAAAGTCAATATAAAAATCGAAAAAAATAAATAGAGTTAGATTAATGCCTTTAAGTGCCATATTTAGCCTTGACTGATGTGTAGACACTTCAAATAGTTTTATCCTTATCTGTAAATTGATTTTAGCATATACATTGTAATATATTAACCAGACTCTCCATTTATGGTAATTGCGTTTTTTCTTTTCTTCATATATTAGCATTATTGTATAATATTTTAGATGGAAGGCCCCTTGAAAATCAGCAGTTGCTGAAGGGTTACCCTTCTTTAAATATATGAAATCAAATAAATGAAATGAAATCAAGCATTCAGCGTAACGCTTCCCCCGGGGAGGAAACGCAAAGAAAGTAATTAAGTAGACTTCGTATCACCTGTCTGGAAAACGAATTTTCTACACAACCCAGGCCTGCAAGAAATAGCTTGTTTACTTGAGAAATTGGTTTGCGGTAGCTAGCCGCGATTTAGTAAGCGATGGGTTCTACAAATCTGCTTAAATACAAGCGTTCAGCCGGCTCATAAGATATTCGGAAAACATGAGTTTCAAGATTATTAACAGCCTATTTAAGGGCTACGATCTTCAGGATTTCAATTAGGATGTCGAATTTCAAAATTTGTTTCATATTAAGCACCCGTCTTGAATATAGAGTACTAAATATGAGGATGCCATTTGTTGGGAGTATGAACACTGTGGATTAACAATGTTCGATTCCAATTTACATCCAATTTACAATTTTACCATCAACAAGTTTTCTGAAAATTCAATTTGTTAAGTAAATAGGTTTTATATTTTTTCAACATTAGAACGAGCAAAAACTTTAGAAGATGTGTAATAAAATTTATTATTCAATTTGTCCAGGGTGATTTTTCAACACTATGTTGTTACAACTCTCAAATGTCTGAAAATTTGCAGTAACAGCAATAATGAGAAGAATAGAAATGTCCAAAAGTGCTGTGACATTATAATCTGAAGAATATCTCAGTAACTAGGATCCACCTTGCTCAATGAAGGAATGTTATACTGGCGTAATTTATTTCTAAAGTTCACGCAAAATCAGCAGAAACAAGCTGTTTCATTTCACCGGTGTTCTCACTGGGTCCACATGTTGCTCTGATTCTGTTGAGCTTTACATATTTCAAAATCGATACAATCAATAAAATGGCTATCTCTACCGGGTGTCCCAAAAAAAGTATACAGATTTGGTCAACCTTAACGATCAGAATTTAGCATTAATCAATCTGAAATCATTTTTAAAACATTACTCGGTAGTTAACTGGAACATGGATACCTTGTTTGTTGACATTGATGCTTTGAGAGTAGAGATATAAATCTTCAAAGGACAAATTTGCCTCCACCTCTCAACCAGAGCTTTGGCGTTTTGGCCTAAGCTAATTCTTAAAGCACAGCAAATAAGTCAACAATAGACTTGGAAAAATTTGAACCAGGAGGAGAAAATTTAAAAATTGCACAACAAATTAGGCCAAAACGCCAAAGTTCTGGTTGGGAGGTGGTGGCAAATATGTCCTTTGAAGATTTATGTCTCTACTCTCAAAGCACCAATGTCAACAAACAAGGTATCTATGTTCCAGTTAACTACCGAGTAATGTTTTAAAAATGATTTCGGATTGATTCATGCTAAATTCTGATCGTTAGGGTTGACCACATCTGTATACTTTTTTTTGGGACACCCGGTAATGTTAACTTGTGTAAGCTCACCTTTTCCAGTTGGGTTCTGACATGCTGTACAATCAAGTTTATCGCCACCGTATTTTCACCCTCTGAAAAATAAACGCTTCACTTAGCTTAGTTGATCAATATCAAATTTGGGAGAAAAACATTTCAAGGGTTGTTTACTGTTACCGCATATTGAAAGGGGCTGTACAAGATTTTAGTAAACAAATGGCGCATGTCATAGAATTCTTCAGCCTGCAGTGGGCTTTCGTGTGCGTAGGCCAAACATATCTGAAACTTGTGGCTCAAAATCCAGTTGCATCTCCAAAATCATTGATGACATGAAAAATTTGATCACGCTGGCTAATTCTACGGAGTTCAAACGTATAGAAAATATCTTCAATTGCAATGTATCTGCCGCTATTTGCCAGCAATTGTGGAAGAAAGTCAAGATTTTTTACGTTTAGCTTATACAGCCCCTTCAAGTATCAATGAAATATGTTACACTAGTAAAATGCCTTGCAACTCAATTCTTTCCGATACCATTTTGCAAAGAAACAAGNAAGTAAAATTCCTTGCAATTCAATTCTTCCGATACCATTTTGCAAAGAAACAAGCCATTATTGTCTAAAGAAAAATTAATAATTGAATTACTTGCAATTTTTACAAAAGTTGCGTTTCTGGGTATAGTAGATAATTCAAAACCTAATAATTAACTCATTTGTTCCCAAGGTGTGCAAAAATGCAAGATGAGCAGATTTTAAAACATTCAGGAAAATATTTAACGAAATTTGAAATTGTTTAGATTTAAAATCAAGGTAAAGTTTAACCATAGACTTTTGATGCCTATGCTGGTTATGATAATGACAGGTAAAAATAAAGAAACTTACCCCATGGGACAACAATATCTGATATTTTCATTGAAGGAGCAATATACTGCTCAAACATCTGAAATCAAAAGCGATAACATAAGAAAAAGCTCACACGAAACCGTGATATGAGAAAACTCAGGAAGTTTGCTTTGGAATACCCTCAGTGATGAAATGAAAACATCCCCAAGCTTGGCAGTTTTAAAGAGAAAAATGGCACTCAATGCAAATGTATCATACGTAAATAGAAAATGACATGTAAATGTTTGTCTTTTATGATATGATATGATATGATATGATATGATATGATATGATATGATATGATATGATATGATATGATATGATATGATATGATATGATATGATATATGATATGATATGAGATGATATTATGTGATGTGATATCTGATATGATCTGATATATGATCTGATTTATGATCTCATATGATCTGATATATGATATATGATATATGATATATGATATATGATATATGATATATGATATATGATATATGATATATGATATATGATATATGATATATGATATTATGTGATGTGATGTGATGTGATATGATGTGATGTGATATGATATGATCAGCCAGATTTTTTACGAAAACTGATTCTATTTTTAGTTGTCTTCCAAAGAGGGATAAAGCATGGTTTCCATATAATCGCTACCATCGTTTGGATCGCTGTGAACGACTCCAGCGATCTCAATGAAATGAAAATAAATCGATCGCTAGAATCGTTCGTGCATGTTTCAATAAGATTGCTGAGATCGCTGGAGTCGTTCACAACAATCCAAACGATCGTAATGATTATATGGAAACGAGGCTTTACGATCGTTTGGATCGCTGTGAACGACTCCAGCGATCCCAGCGATCTCAATGAAATGAAAAGAAATCGATCGCTAGAATTGTTCCTGCATGTTTCCATAAGATCGCTGAGGTCGCTGGAGTCGTTCACAACGATCCAAACGATCGCAACGATTATCTGGCTTTGGAATCATCTCAACATGAAGCAGAAGCACGTATAAAGATCAAAACATATGGTAAAAAGACCAATTAAATCATTGCTCCTTAATACCTAAGAGATTTTCCAGTACAATATTTGAGTTTTACTCAGTAGATACAAGAATTCTGAAAGTCGTTGCAGCTTAGAGAGAAACTATATTTGAAGTGAGAAACGTACCGGTTTAACAAACATATCGTATTGTTTGAGAACTCCTGCCAAGTCACGGCCCCTCTCTGAAATATCTCTTCTTAAACGTCTTGCAAGACGAATATCTGAATCGTTGTCAACAAATACTTTCATATCCAATAGCTGCAAATAATAAAAAAGACATCATATCGGGTGTGTAAAAAAGTGCATAGTGGTTCCCAGTCGTTAATGCAAGCTGCTGTGGGAAATGCGTTTGCACCGTGGAAGATAATCATGCAGTCATATCAACTTGGCAAAAACAAGAAGACATTGGATACATTAGGTGTTTCAGAATCTGCTTACACACAGAGCCCCTCTGTTGTGTAGACAGGAAGAGTTTTTCCGCAGATCCTCATTGGTCCACGCCGATTTACCTGTGTTGGGATTACCTCGCCAATGGAAGATCCTTTTCTTTTATATTAGTAGTTACTTAAATAATGTAACAAAAGTTATAAATGATACAAATTTTATTGCATCCCAAGTAGATATTTTTAAAAGTGAAATGCAAAGTAAAATGGTCCGAGCACGTACGAAAAATAGTAAGGGTGCCAGTTTTGTCGGTGCTTTGCCATACTTGATGGGGATACGAATCATCGAAGTTCAAAAGCAAACGGTTATTCCTAAAAGCAAACCTATGATCATGCGCAGAAAGTATGTTTGGTTTGTGGAAAGAGTGTGGGCGGAGAATCCAACCACAATCCAAACAAGGATTAGCAAAGAAAAAAGAGATTCTCGCGCATGGCAATAGGTTCCCCGGCTATTGATTTGCTTTGAACTTCACCAGCATAACAAAAGGCTTAGACAAAAGGGGCAGTCCTCGGTATCCTCGTTAATTATAATTAAGAAGCTATTGTATTGTATATTCGAATTAAAATAAGTTGACAACAAACAACTCAACAAATACATTTTCGTAGTAGAAATTGTACCAAAGGAATTACCTTTAGAAGCGCTGGAGATGCAAACGTCATGATTCCTTCAAAAATGACAACATTAGCGCCATAAACTGTTTTCTGCAAGACAAAAATCGTCATTATTGCTTTCCTCAATACTCGAGGTACTTAAACGTTGCCTCACTAGCAAGTGAGCATCGCAACTGGAACCTCCTCAATCTGATTAGATTGCAATTTTTAACGCTGCCTTGTTTGCAAATACTTTTGACCTTTCATCTATGCACTCATTACAGTCAAACCAAGGGCAGTGTGAAGATAAAACTTTCATGGCCTAAAGCCCATCAATCAAAATACCTTCAGTCCTTTGTTGGCCTTAAAGTATTCTTTATATCAATCTACTGTTAAAACCATGGTTGTCATTCTTTGCGTTGACCTGCTCTCGAATCCTAATCGAAATTGCCAGCTTCACTGCAGAGCCAGCTCTTACCGTCATTTTCTTTAGTTAAGCCAAATTGAAAATGCGCCTCCACTAAAGAAAATGGCGATAAACGCTGGCTCTGCAGCGAAGCTGGCAATTTCGATTAGGATTCGAGAGCAGGTCAACGCAAAAGAATGACAACCATGGTTTTAACATTAGCTTGATGTAAAGAAAACTATAAATCTTTGATATCTTTAAAAAAACATTGCACGGATGGTTAATGCATCTTCTGTTTGATTTAATGGCTTGAAAGGAACGTCAGGTACTTTGCTTTAATCCTATAAGTAGCATTTCTAACATCCTGAATATTTTCAGAATTACAGCGTCTTCTTTGCTTGGGCCAGTTTTGAGAATGCGACGTCATCAAATTCTTAAATCGTAAACTAGAAAAGCTACAGATATCTGCTCGCAGCCATATTACAGGCCTTCATAAACTATGGCTTTCCTGAAGATCGTAGTGTTCTTCGTATTTTAATTTAGGATCTACGATTATTTTAATTTTTTTCAAAACTTTTCACGCGTTCTTTCAATAAAAAGAAAACCGCTGTTATTGTCAAATAATCAAGATATTAGAAATGCTACATATAGGATTATAGCAACGTACCTGAAGTTCCTTTCAAGCCATACAATCACACGAAAGAAGCATTAACCATCCGTGCAATGTTTTTTAAAGATTTGGAGGCTATGCTGAATTTGGACCTCGCACATTGGGAGGAACACATGCCCAAACAAACGCTGCTATTTCTATTCTAGGAGTTTTCTGTTCTATTCATGCTTTAAAATCCAACAATGGAAACAAACATTACACTGAAGAGAAATTTACTTTTAGAATCAAATTTTTGGAGCCCCGATTCCGAGGTCTTAACTGTCACATAAGTCAGACAGATTGCAACTCAATCGTAAGTCGGACCTCAAGCTAGATGTTCACCAGGGAGCTATAGTCTATACAGTAAATCCCCGCATATAAGAACCTAAAAAAATAAGAACCTGCAGGCTGTTTTTCCTAAATTATGCACCTTGTAATTAAGAACCTGTTTCAGGTTGATAAAAAAAAGTATGTTCTTATTACAAGGGTGACAAAATTGATTTTTTGATGGTCCTTGTTAAACTGATGTTTTTCCCTGTTAGCTGTCAAAGTCTTAACCTCCTCCTCTCATTTTTAATAATGGCAAACATTTCTGTCAAGATTTTAAGACTAGAATTGATTATTAGGTCATTAATAACCTTGCCAAATGCAAATAATAGGGTTGAAAATCTCTTGTTGATGACTCCTAAAAGTTTTTCATAAGGGACCCTTTAAATAAGAACCTGTATACCCTGAAATTAATCTATGTACCTTTCAAATAAGAACCTAATTCAGCCTGGCCCTGAAAAACGTAGGTTCTTATACGCGGGGATTTACTGTAGCTCCCTGATTTCCACTAGGTGCGAATTGCCGCGTGCGCAACATTCCATTGATTAACAACAAAAGGGTTAGTTCATTTTCTCCAAGTTAGCCAATCAAATCAGTTGAAAATGTAGCCCACACGACATTTTGCACCCAGTGGAGGTGCTATGAAAAAACAGAAACCCTAACATCTAGCAACTTTGTATGACATACAGTTAAGCCCAAAATTATTCATACCCATGCCAAATTCGGAGTATTTTGAATCGTTTTGTTTGCGGACCAATTACCCAAGATATTGCATTCCTTGAAATGTCTCTTGCAGTGCTTCTTGCAGCCTTTTCTGGCGTTCTTATGTAACTTCATCAGCAACACAAAAATTGGTCCGCAAATAAAAACATTCAAAATACTCCGAATCTGGTATGGATATGAATAATTTTGGGCTTAACTGTATGATATGTTAGAAGAGTTTTCTTTCCTATCTCTTGCACAAAGTAAAACGATGAAATATATAAAAAAGATCTCACCGGTTTTGATAACCTGCTGTGGCTTGAGAAATCATAAATTGGAACCTAACGAGAAAATGAAATTGATGGAATTTGCAGGGCCAGAATTGAATAAATGAATAAGAAATAGTTAACCTTGACTGAAGTGTAACCATGGATAAAGCATTTTAAAATTAAAAACGAAATGAAAATGAATAATATTGAGGATGATCAACCCAACAAAATGCCTTATCTTAACTGCCAAGTTCTTGTCAATGGAAAGCCTTTGTTTACGATTATAGATGCAGTTGTCTCAATACTGAATGAAAAGCTTTTTACAAGAAACATTTTCTAAATTCAAGTTCAAATCAGCCACAGTAAACATGGTGAATTATGATTATTCAAATCCAGAAGTTAAGGGGTACTTCAATACTTCGCTTAAATATAATGATAAAATAGTAGATTGCAATCTTTACATAGCAAATGGGCCATCTTTGTTGGGAACGCAATCTACTGTTATAACAGAGGACGGGAAGAAATGGCATGCCAACAGAATGGTGCCATATTTCGAAAGGGAGCACGGTCGAACAGACAAAAGTATACCATGGTTCCCAAATAACGGATTACAATGTAATGTAATGTAATGTAATGTAATGTAATCCATATTTAAAGTTGGTATTTACAGTAGTAATAGATATACTAATTCAAACCAACTATTTACAAACAAAAAATATATATATATACTTTATACAAAAATCAGCGGCATATTTTGCAGGTGCATTTATCTCCAGCCCAGTGTTTGATCCTCTTTTTGAAAGCCGAAAGTGTTGGCTCATTTTTGACACTGTCATCGAGGGTGTTCCAAAGGAAACTCCCTCTAAAAGACAGTGATTCTTGTCCAAAGCCCTGTGTCTTAGTTTGTGGCAGTTTACATAGATTTTGTATCCTTAGATTATAAGTTACATGTTTCTTTTCATGAAATTCCCATACAAGCGATGGATTAAGATGATTCATTGACTTGTAGATTTCCGTCATTAATTTCTGTAAGTTTCTAACATGTATACTAAAGCTGTCACTTCGAGCGAGCAATGTTTCAATGGAACATTCGTAGTCTTTATAGAGGATCCGAAGAGCACGTTTGTGTGTACGATCAATCTCTTTGTTTGCACCTTTATTGCAGAATAGCCAGATCAAAGGGCAATAATTGAAGTTCGATAAAATAACCGCGTTGCAAATTGTTAATGCCTGCTCTCTAGAAATATACATATTTAGCCTAGAAAAGGCACTAATTTTCTTGTTGACTTTTGAACATAGCGTTTTCACGTGTTTGTTAAACTTTAATCTGTTGTCAATTTCAATCCCTAGCAATTTAACATGATCTGTTGCACATAATTTGTTCTCCTCGATGTTAAGTCGTAGTCCTCTCTGCCCCTTCAAACCAAGGAACATTAGCTGGAATTTTTTTGGGTTTGCAACCATTCCATTGTTTGTAAACCATTCGAACAATCTACTAAGATCATTTTCCAAATTGGTAACAATTTCATGTAGGTCTAGCCCACATGAGTATATGGTGTTATCATCTGCGAAATTACATATCTCAGAGTCTAGTCTCATGAGACATAGATCATTGATGAATATGTT